>JAITYZ010002472.1:0-11336 GCA_027744595.1 Paronellides praefectus
TTGTATGTTGATAGGGTATGTAGTAATGTGCAAATGCAGTCTATAATTTTACTCCACATAAATTTGCATAATATGAGCAAGGTACATGGGTATTCATGTGTGCGGGCGTGCATGAGAACAGCTATTTTATGTCTGGGATAGAGGTATGGGTGGCATGATGGCAGAGAGGGAAGTAGTAGAAATGTTGACGGGGAAAAAAATGTTTGGATGTCAAGGAGAAAAAGTTACAAAACAAGTTGTATGACTGGGGTTTTGCATGGGTTTTCAGTGGTACCGATGACGACTGTGTGAAGTGAGCAGGAGAAAAGAAAAAGCCCCCAAAGTACAACAACTTTCCAAGTTTTTCCTTTTACGGCGCAGTAGGTTCGTATGACATGGCGGCACACGTCATGGTGTCATGTCATGACAGTTGACTATATACACAAGAAAGCGTCCATCCCGAACAATATACAAGCCAAGAATTGACATTAGCGCTTATCATCATTAAGTCAACTTGTCCGGTGAATGCTAAAGACAGTAAAATGCTATGCATTCATGTTAGGTATAATACCAAACGAAAAGAAAATGCGGCGTAAATTCTTTTACCATAGCATTTTATAATATGTATAGCCATAGAGCTCCTGCCTTGGTAGAAGTGATGGTCGTTGGTCGTGGTAGCAAGCCGACCAGGCGACAAGCAACATTTTTTTCATAATATGCAAATATGAAAATACCTACACATTCGCCAAAAGTGGGAATATGCAGACCAGGGTTTTTAAATGCCTGCTGCTGACTATTACTTCTTCCCTTTTTGGCTTGGGACAAGGAAGGTTGGAATCTCCAATTATTAAGAAACTACTACATAGTTTGAGTGAGAATGGAAACTTGAAGGTTATTTTGAATTGCTGTTCATATTATAGCCTCTTTTGTATTGCTATGTGTCATGCATACTAAATTTCATGGAATGGTATGCCTTTTTTCCCAAAGTAAAAAGGCGACCTTGTTGTTGGTCCGGAAAATATTTATGCCCCCTAATGCGCAGCAGGCTTGTAGTCTTTCGTGTTGAATTCAATAATTATTACTCATTTTTCCTCTGCCTTTTTGCTGTACTGCTGCTGGAGTAGTCGGTTTCGTTCGTGGCCCTGGCATTACGCTACTGGCAGTTTTGTTGCTGAGCTCTGCCTTTGTTCGCTTGATGTCCATGCAAGAAAGTTTTGTGAAGAAATAATAAGTTAAAGTAGATTAAGTCTAAACCATGACCATCTCAAAAGTCATCACACACACCCACACATGCACTTAATGTCATTTCACTCCACTCTCTGTGATTTGTGATCACTGTAACAAACGCAATTTGGAATTTTGGAAGGGAACGCAAGTTGGCAGTCAGTTGACTTGGCACCATTTATTTTCAAGTTTTGTTGAGGATGAGTTCATAAAAAGAGACAAAGTCAAGTTTGTCATGGTAAATATGATGATGATTGATGAAGATGGCACTTTTCACTATAATAGTTAGCAAGCTCATTACTCAAAATTATCCCCATTAATTTCCCACTTCATTCCAAACTGATCACATTTAACCAACTTTTCCCCTTAAAATGCGGGGTGAATAGGTGGAAAATGTTTTCTTTTGCGATTTTACTCTTCCTCGAAATAATCTTAGGCAAATGCGCATATTTTGCGTGCTAGTATATTTATCTACAAAATTGGCTTAGCTAAAAAAGTAAACCAATTTATTTTCTCCATCACTTGTCTGCCTGCTTGTGAAAAAAGTCATAATATTTAAACGGAAATTGAGAAACTTCTCCTTCCTTTCAAAAAAAAAACCATCATCATCATCCGGATCGTCCCTAGTCAATTTTGTCATTTTCATCAAGTTAAGTGTAGTTTATATTATGTGTATAGTATACCCATAGTATTATGCGTCTTCCTTTTGCTCTTTTCTCTCTCTATCTATCTACAAGATGGAATGTAATCATCCATTTGACTTTAATGTCTTTTTCACGCTTTTCATCCAATCAAAGCAAAATGTCACCTTGAATGAAAAAGACGGCCTTTCATTCTTCCTTACACACACAGCTTATTCCTTGCTTGATCATCATTATTACTACGTCTCTTCTTAAAGCAAAGATGAAGAACATTTTTTTGTACGAAAAAAGGCCAAATTGATACCTACCTGTCAAAACCTCTTTGTTCACTTTTACATCAATATTACTATATGTGGACTGTGGATGGCCCCATATTATATGTAATACATATGAATGTACATTTTTTTGTACTTTCATCTTATTTGATGATGCAATTGACTTTTTTCTCTGCTCCGATAATGATTCCCTCGGCCATCATTTGTCACACTATCAGTCTTTATAGCACGCAGAGAGAAAGTAGCGCACACTCTCTCGCTTTGACTCCCATTTAATCTCTTTCATCTGCCGAGAGAATCCCAGAAAGTTTCTAATTGAGCCACTTAACCGGATTATTACAGTTCAATAAGTTCACTCACTTTTACCTAGTTTAAAACTAAATCACATAATACCTAACATACTTCAGGGTTTTGCGTATAAGAGGGATCATAGTTGACTCTAAAGGACCTCTCTTTGTTCTTTTTTCGTGGCCCACCAATCCAAATCCAGCGACTACTCAGATTTCTGGTTGGTAAAAAAAACTAAAAAAACTTTTTCCGAGTCCAGGGAAATTAGCTTTTCATCCCTACTCGTTACTCACAATCAGTGAAAAGTTTTGAAAAAACACACATAACAATGCAAACAATGAACTTTTGTTAATTAACATTTTGACCTAAAAAAGGTAAAAAAAATTACAGAAACAAGAATTCATAATTTCGCCAATTTATCAAGCATAGGCTTAGTAATTCACGTTTAGTAATAATAAGTTTTTCACAATCCACATGAAGCATTACTACTTTTGTATTGTTTATTGTACGTTCTTCTTTGAACTCAAATTTAATCCGCCCACATGTCAATATATATTTTAGGAAGAAATAATATTTGAGGAGGCTTCAATGAAATGTATGATAAATTGGATAATAATTCCTCTATTTCTCCAAAAGAAGGAACATCAATTTCCGTCAATTTTAATTGGGATTACTACGAAAATAACTTACTAAATATTATTCATCCTTTGGACTGATATCGAAAACTTTGTGGATTGCCTGATCCAAACTTGTAGCCTCACGTATTAAACTAGATTCATATATGCATATATGCTTAGATATCCATAAAATTATCTAGACTTATGCCACAAATTTAATTACTTAAATCTAATACACTTAATTAAAGTATTGGTTAAATTAAAAGTTTTCCCGGTTTTCCGGGTATTCTTATATTGTGTTCTTTTAAGGTGTAAAATGCTCAGGAAAATCGATATTTCTAAGAAGAAAAAAATATTACATATATTTTTTTCTACTTAAACTAATTATTTGGTGTGTAACAAGCACACACAAGCATGCTAACTACAATGAAATTTATGAAGTTGATTAGGCACAATGTAAGTTTTACTAGAACGAGGAGTGTATAGAGGACTCCATTTCCAGGTACTTTTTTTGTTTCATTAACCTATACTCCCATTCTTCTTGTTTTCCCTCCTTTGATAATAAGATGGCTTTTTGTTTGCTGATGAACTTTTAATTTCTTGGGCATATATACATACCTTACGTACACATTCCACTCATTTTATCCTGCTTTTACCCTCACTTCCGACCGACAAAGCTTTATTATGAACCTCTCCTTGTATGTACCTCGGGAAAAAGTTTTCTTCTGTGTGTTCATCTTTTTATTAATTGTGACATGATAAATTCCCAACTTCATGCTTTTACATTTTCTAGACATTTTCATTTAAGTTGGATACTCAGTATACATGCGTGTGCATATACCTAATTTCTCTTTATCTCATTTTGTCTGGCTTGTTGGAAGTTGGAAGTGGTCGTGGTGGTGGTGGTCGAAATAATAATGTGTGGAATAAAAAGTAGTTGGTTTAATTTAGTTACTAGGAATATGTTAGCATATGAGTGAAATTACGTAAGCTCTATATCAAGTACAGAACCGGCTTTAGTAAAAGAGTACTATGAATTGGAAAATTGGAACCTATGTTTCTACCTGTTGTGATCATGCTTATCAAGTTTTGCATATGTATATAGTAAGGTAGGAAGTAAGCACGTTAAAAAAGAGCCAAAAAAAGTTTGTCTTTTGCCATATTATGCTGCTTCTATGAGAGAAGAAATACGACTTGTGTACGACTGATGAGAATGATAAATGTGGAAAAAAAACAAAGACTTACTTATTTATGA
The DNA here is from genome assembly GCA_027744595.1 of Paronellides praefectus. NCBI lineage: Eukaryota > Metazoa > Arthropoda > Collembola > Entomobryomorpha > Paronellidae > Paronellides > Paronellides praefectus. Next base: position 4,280 of record JAITYZ010002472.1, read on the forward strand.
CCGTTCATATTAAACTCGTCTTATTAGTCAAACGCAAAACATCATCATCATGGTACAGTTCAAGGCATATATTACACTACATGTTTTTTGTTTAATGTTTACCCGTGGAATTATTTTTCTTGTACTGTAACCTATTTAGAAGGTAGTTAGTTGAATAGTTTGGGGGTAGCTAGTAATATGAAACTCATAAACAATTTAGTTGCTGAATTTAATTCATGGAACGTTTAGTTTACGAGTTTTCAATACCCATCAAAAATCACAAAATAAAATAAACTTTTTTAATACAAATATTTTCAATCGTCCTAAATCTTTTTTATGTATTTTTTTGCAATATGCACCTAATTTTCATACATTTCATACTTTTTTAATCATTAAACTTTTCACCCGGTCGATTTTTTTTTGAGAATTCATAATTGGAATGTTTGTATTAATTAAATATAGCGTCTAAAAGCTCTACTCTAGTTTGTATATAAAATAACAAAACCGACATGCGACAGTAAAAGACACCTAAGCTGTTTTCAAAAATTAACTGTCAATCAAACAGACTTTAAAGGGCATCATAATTAAACAAGTTCGTTATTTTCGATTCAATTAATTTGCTTGATTTATAAATTAGCGTAGATGAATAATACGTAGGTATGGCCTTGATTGATAGGTAGTTTTGTTAACATTTCCGGTTTTCATCAAAATAGATCATCCGATAAAAAAACAGAATCAACAAAAAACTGGTAATAATTATTCTTTGGAGTTGTTTTGCTTTTTTACCCTAAATGCATCACATCAAAAAACTTTTTATTACGTTTGATTGAACAGTCATAAAAAATCAAATCCCAATGTACAATGCAGATGATGAAATGACGTCGTTTACAATTTTACATATACCTACATTTTCAAAGGTAACTCCTTCCAGTAGTTGTGTATTATTGCTTGTTTTTCAGCATTTTACTATATCAATGCTGGTAAATAAATAACGCTGACTTTCTCCCAAAGTTGTGTTTTTTTGCTGACGTACACTACTTTCCCATAAAAGTTCAGTTTACATCCAAGTATTAAAAAAATAACAATATTTTATGCATGCATTTTACATTTTATTAAATTATAACCTGTTCCATTTTCAAGGAACAAAAATCTGAAACTTTCCTTTTGTTGTAAAAATGATAATACGTAACTTGAAGTTAAAATATTAAAAAATAAATTATAATAAGCAGACAAGTTTACTTCTGTGCATTTTTATATTAGATCGTATCATAAAGGTTTAAAAAACTAACTTGTTTAAAAGAGTAGAAAAGTTTCACAAAACCTTACAAATGATAAATGTTTCAAATTTTCTAAGCTGATTTATAACAACCATATAATCGTATAAACGACAAACAGTAAGTGTATTATGCCTTGGAGGAAAAATCATGCGCCCATTCTCAAAAGATAAAGTTTTTATATACTTTGTATTCTCCTCTACAAATTAGCCAATTGAATTTTAATGATAATAAATATTTTCCAGACCTCTTCAATAGTAGATTTTATGTAGCTTTTATAGTCTATAAAATTGGTGCTGTTTATTCCTTAAACTTTTACTCCGTTTCGATTTCCTCTTTAAACTTTTATTTTTTTGGATGATATCACTGGAAGTAATTGAACCATAATATAGGCATATATTTTGTTACTTTTACACAATTTTTTTGGGTATTGTTTTGTAGTATAAAACATGGCGTGATTCATCGAAGCTTACAGATTCACTCAGATCAGTATAAAAATGTGTGACATGAAAGCTGAAAGCCTGGAGTCAAGCTCGTGTGACTTTCCACAAAACATTCACTCTCTGTCTCTCTCTCTCTCGGGGTTGTTTTGTGGTTTAGTTGGTTTGATTCTTTCATTTCTTTTCTATTCTCAGAGATCCCAGATCACTTAAAATTTTGTAAACAATTTTATTAGGAAAAACTCTCAAAACCAAAAAAGCCACTTTCATAAACTCAGAGTTTTTAATTAAGCCCTCAGTCTAAATGTACTATTGGCGAAATCTAAGTCGTCAACTTAAATGAGAAGCAAAACCAAACAAACAAAAAAAACAAAATTCGTTTGAAGTTTTCATAGTCAAATATTTGGTTTGGTTATGGACAAGTTGACAACATGCCATAAACATTATATTTTCAATGGCAAATATGGCGTACCATGAGATGACGTTAGATTGTATTTGGATTAAGCATATTTTTTCAAGCGATTATATAATATTTCGCAATACGTACTTGTTTTCTGTGTTTGCAATTTACCAAATAATTCATATAACAAATATACATTATCAAGGGTAAAATGTTGCCATTTGACTAAAGGTTTTGGTTAGGAAAACATGTTAAAGGTCTTCTTTCACTGTCGTTCATTTCGTCATTTTCTACTTAATTTTATGCCAAACAATTTTGAGTGGCATGTGTGTTTGTGGTTTTATTGGTTAGAGAGCTCTTCGAAATATTATGTAAACATGCTTGTTTTGACTTTGACATTTCGGACTTCCATTTGATCTGTTTTTAATCCCATTTTGTGATTGGTCTTGGTGACTTTTTTGGCCATTTTCTGCTTGGATTTTCCTCCTCTGTGTGGCCTGTTTTTCAGACATGGACACTTGGTGTTGTAGACGCAAATACTTATGAAAACCGTAAAAGCGAACAGATAACTTTATGTAAAGAATTATTTTATAACATCCCCGTTTCACATTTCAAACGTTGAAAACATGATTTTTCCAAGCATATTTTTTACTTTTATTAACCGCAAGTAACCAACTGCGACTGAGACATCAACTCCCATAAAATAAGTGTTTTTACTGGCAAAAAAATAAACTCATCAGGGTTTGGGTTGCATACTCGAATTCAAAAGTGAATCTCACGTTTTTATAATATGCAATAAAATGACGTTTAAAACACCAGTGACTCCGTATCAAATAAAGCTTTGTCGACAAAGGCTACTCATAAAACCATGATTTTACGATACCCCATGTCTAGTCAAAACAAAAAAATTAATAAAAAACTTTTATACCCCATCCAACCCCTTTCGCCATTAAACATGGCGCTTTTTTCTTCCTACATCCGTTCTTAATTTAATTAAGTTGAAGCGCTCTTGTAATCGGGGTTTTGGCTTTTGACTTCATTTATATTTTAACCTTACGTAGGTATTATGGGTACTTTCAAAGGGATTATGTAAATAATAAAAAAGCCATGAAGTAAGAGGGAAATGAGCTGAATACTGAAACCGGGGATTTACTCCCACGTATTAAAAGAAATATTGCGCATAATGTGGGGAAAGTTACCTTGAAAGATTGCATTGCGTACTATGTTTCTGGTAATGATTTCAAAATCACATTTTCAATGAAATTTCTTAAGATTTTGAAAATAGCAGACATACGGATCCAAAAGATTAAATATTGAATTGCAGATAAAAGGTTACGTGTGTGTGTTTTTACGCATACGCGTCAGCATTATTTTGCGCCTTGTCAACTAAAGCGCCATTGTGTCTCGTAAATTTTCAATGGCTATAAAAAGTGGCAGTCGTGCACCACACGGGAGAAAAAAATGATGAATGTGCTGTGAATCAGTTCATGAAGGATTGATGAGTAAAAGGAAAAATTGAAGGAAGCTGGTGACGTGACATGTAGTGACAATGAGTGAGCGTATAGGGATGTATGTATATAGGGTACACAGAGAAAGCTGAAAGCAGCAGAATAGAAAACAAGTTGAAGAGGATTGGAATTCTTGTGCTGCTTTTGTCATCGCCCATCCTTGTCCTCTTCGGTCCTAAGTCATTCGTTAAATGTCGTCCGTATTTCTACAGCTTACCTTACTACATGGTTACCTATACATAAACAGCTTCGTATATCGCCACCCCTTTTTCCAACTGAAGTGCAAACAAAATGGTTACAGGTTACAGTTACGTTACGTAAGCAAAGACCAGTTCTTTATGGAAAAATGGAAAAATCTGGAAAATTGACTACATGGCTGATATTTCTGGAAAGATGACAACTGACTACTGTATATTGGTAGGGTAGGATAGCACAAAATCTTAAGAGGAGAATCTGGGATACATTTTATGATTTAATAAAATAAAAATCTGGCATCATGAGTTGGATCCATAATTTATTTGGGGTTGCCTTCCACAGAAAATTGTCATGTCATAGGTCAGGTATTCGTATTGTTCTTTAAGAAGTAGTGAAAGAGATGAAGTCAAAGTATTATGAAAAAAGATAGTATTTTTTACAGCTGAAATAATAAAAATAAAAATATCATTTCGAAATGTAGGTATTGGCTATATTCAAACATTTCATGTGGTCAAATATCTGGTCACACAAAAAATAAAGGTGCAAAAGATTTAGACTAGGTATTCATTTTAGAAAATAAAAAAAGGGAAGAAACTGAATGAAAATGCGTTCAAGGTTAAATTAATTCGTAAGGGATATTATCGCAAAGTTGGTACAGTTGACTGATTTCTAGGAAAGAACCTTTCCAGTTCCTTCTGAAGATGCGCTTCTTTCTCCTCAAGTTCCTTTATCTCCTCCTGAAGTAGTAACCAAGCAAATAATTTCTCGTTTTTCCTTACAACTTCTAGGACTGCTTATAAGATTTTGTGTCTGCCTCCAAAAAAAGATTTGATAGCACATTTTTATTACAATATTTTCCAAAAATAACAATATTTTAGTAAGCCCTCAGGATAAAATAAGTATTTTTAGATAATAATTAATGACCTTTCTTTTGCCCCTCTCTCATCGCTCTTTTCTTATAAAATATATTACTCATCTAATTGGGAGGAACTCTCATATATAGTAAACATATCTATATTTATGACTATTTTATAATATTTTTACAGTAATAAACTGAAATTGGGACATGTGTACAATTGCAATGTGAAAGATGGCGGAGCTCGTCCAAATGTCCACAAGCGTATATGTATATAGCTTACGTAGTATTTCACTTTCACTCCTTTACAGAGTCTCCGAACCTCCGTCTTCTCCAGTTTTTTTAACGCTTTTTCTTTACCAAGCCAAGTTACACACATGGTTTGTCGACCGAAATCATCGCCAAAATAACCATTCCATTTCAGCTTGAGTCATTGGTTGCTCTTGTCTAGGTCCCACTTCATCACAATCAGCAACAAAACGGGAGCATTTTCGCTCTCTCTCTTTTACACGGTGTAAAAATTTTCCCTGATGTCATCGACTTAAGTCTCCTATTATACGCGTGGACTCTTGGACACTGCTCTGCTGCTGCTCGTAAAAATATATTCACCTTATCTCTCCATAGATCATGAAAAGAACAAGAAAGTACATACATAGTACAAGGTACTTTCAAAGGGATTTTTCCAGATTTCAGTCCTCCAGAGAATGATTACCTTGCTTTCAGCCATATCAAACCATACACCGTATTTTGAAAGAAATGCTGTTTTTTATTTGCGATGATATTACATAGGATAAAAAAAGCGAAGTCGTTGGAGTAGTGGAGTTTGTAGCAGTCTTCTTGGAGGCGATGGTGTATATTATGGGAGACAAATAATAGCTTTTCCACACGCCTAGTTCATTTACAGTGATCTATCTCTAGTGAAGGAGGATGATGATGGTCAGGCCATAGTGCGCACACTGCAATAAAAGGCTTTTAAGAGGATGATGGAGGCTGTGGAGCAATGATGAGGATTTTGAAAAAAAGAGTATTTTTTCCTTCACATTCAGCACACACACACACAAAACACAGTTATTATGTTAGGTATTAGAAATACTAATAGAAAGTTACAGCCATATTGCTGGTCCTTTCTGAAGAGTACACAAGAAAAGTAAAAAGTGGGAAAATTTGTTCTTCCATTCGTCTTTATATGCTACAACGTAACCAGCGACCGTGATACTTGATGGGGAAAAGTAGAAATACCTATCTAATAAGCAAGTATGTATACCTATATAATATTGAATTAAAGCTTGCAGAGAGGGGATGATGCGTCATCATCACCACCACTCATAAAATATAGTAGTGAAAGAGAGTGTGCAACAACAGTAACTATTTATTTCTTTTTTTGAAATGTAAAGAGAAAAGTCGGCCAATTCATTTTTATACGTTGTTGCCATTCCTCTTTAGCACCAAATAACAAGGTGCAAGATTAGAAAAAGGGAAAGGACAAAAATTTCTAAAGAGCTTTTAGGTTTTTGATGGTGCTTATTAAATATTATGTCTTCTTTTCAGTTTATCGGAATATGCTTTTGGGAAATAATATTCATGGAGAAAACTATTGAAGATGGCGTCTTTGTTTTTATCAAATGATCCGGATCTACTTTTTTGCCCGAGTACCCATGTTGTTTGATAGCATTTCTGTCAATAAACTAAGATCTTTTTGTTCTAAAAACTGAGAATTCAAAAAATTAATACGCCCTCCAAACCCAAATAACAGTCATAACCCAGGACTTTGGTCAAAATCAATTGGATTACCCCAAGGTTTTCCAGCTATTACCTGAACCGATGTATTACATTATCCAAAAGTTGTATATCAATTCATTAACGTCTAAGTGTTGCAAAACGTGTTTTTTGACTCCATAACTGAACTCTTTGGTAACGTGAATGATCTTCTGCTAGGTTATGTTTATGACAGAACTAATGCTGCATAACTAGTCGTTTAAACCGTTAACTTTATCTCGCATGTCGGTTGATTACCATTCTACACTTCTGTCTAATAGAAAGTGGGAATATTCAGGGAAATAAATAATTAATTACTTTTGAGGAGTGAAATTTAAAAGTTATGCAGTGCTGCAGAGAATGTGAATTTAGAAGAACCATTGAAGAAAGTAAAATATAGAAGCAATTTGCTCTTGTAATGTTAAATACGTAGGTTGTTTCTAAAGTTTCCGGAAGTCTTTAATTGTGTATAACTTTTAAACGGCTGGAGCTACAGACGTCTACTTTTCCAAGAATTTACTTACTCTCATAACGTACCTATTACGAGATTTTGGTGGGTCTGGGGTTTCTTTGTAAAAAGTTATATCACCGGCCGTAAAGTCATTTTTTTCGTGCACGTTTTTTCTTGGTTTTTAGTAAAAAATTCATCT
>JAITYZ010002473.1:0-13810 GCA_027744595.1 Paronellides praefectus
TAATGATTAAGCTCCACAACAATTCATCACACGAAAATACATTACATACGATGATGAAGATGTAAAAACCATTTTGTGTGACCGACTATTTTTGTAAATCAATCAAATAGTCTACAGTTCAATGTCCTTGCTTTACAATAATTTATGTGCACTACTTACTTACGTACGAGTCTACAAAACAATGTAGCTAAAAGGAGCACGAATACAAACAAATTAAATTTTTGTTCTCATTCAAGCCCGAACCCTATTCCACTGACTTCAGTGAACAACTCAATCGAGAGCACATCCTTTCTTGGAGACATTCATTGTAAGTGCAGTTAATTTAATGCTTTTACCACAATGCACCATTGACTTTTATGCTTACATAAATGCAATACTATAATATGTTTGTATATCCCAAACGAGAATGACATCCTGTGTCAATTTTACCAATTTTGAAGACCAAGGGATATTTTATCACACCTTTGCTACATCTAAGCAAATAAACACTCTTTGCATTGCAATTGGTTTTTACAGTGCGTTTTTTATTATGAAATGACGCTATATGAGCCTTTACGTAGTTGAATTGCTGAGTTCAAGTAGCAGTAGATGAATTATTAAAAAATGTTTTTATTTTTAGTCCAACTCAAAGGGAAAACGAGTAATTTCTATTAATAAAACTGACCATTACTATTGTAATAAAAGCCATGATGATGGTGGCCGACCTGACCGATGACATTGACAGTTTGTCATTTGTGTTGGTATGTAGGTATATTTATATTTGTGTAGGTGAGTGAAACAAAACTTCTATTATGAATTCGGCATTACTCATGTTTAATGTAGCTGACCACCAGCACAACACATAAAAATGTTTGAGCGTTGGTAGTTGTTTTCTTGTCTTTCATCTTTAAATGTCACTATTTTGGCCTGACATGACGGAGATTTCTGTGAGGCAGGTTTTTCTTTGAGATAAGTAGATTGGACACATGCATAGATATATACTGCATAACATATTATGTCTCAAAAGACATAAAATTCCCAAGTAATAATAAATGATTAACGCTTTACCACACAGTCTCTCAAAAATAGCTAAATAAAAGCTGAATGTCTCACCAACATATAATTTGAAATGGCTGACTGTGCTCTGCTAAACTACTCATTATGATTTTTGCCGTTGCATTACGAAAACGTAAAGTTATCACTTTGGTTTACCTGAAGGCAATATTTCCTAATTTGTACATTCTGCATGAAATCCAGTTCATTTAACCAACTTAATCATAAAAGGAAAGAAGATGTGGAAGATGAATATATGACTTGGTTTACTGTTTGCAATATCCATTTTGTTTATTTATGCATAGAAACTTATTGTTTCACAAACATTTGTTGCACGTTAGCTAATTTGCCGTAGTGTTTTAGGTAAATAAGCCGGCCAATTATTCCATTAATAACAATAAATATTGCGGAGAATCGCAGGTTTTAGAGGTGTACTCAGCCAATTTGTGTCGTGAACATTTTAGAATATGAATATAAGCATATATTTTAGCTAGATGCGTTTTTATCCTTTCCAGAGTCGTCTTCATCACTCTCATTACATTACAATAGGGTGCATCTTAATTAGTACAGGTTTTTTTTTGTTAGCCATACACGGACTTTTAATTACGGAAAATGCATACCTATTCTACAATTATGGTATGTATTTGACTAAATCAAATAAGCTTCCTTTATTCTTTAAATTTATGTTTTTTTTTTGATTTTCAAAGTGGGTTATCAACTTGGCATGTATGTAGCACATATGTAGCATGTACAACAAGAGGATGTAATAGGATACTTTTCAAAGCCTCTCTAAATTACAGGATCAAGTTTGATGAGTACATATTTGGTACTGTCACATCATTAACATAGTCGTTTATCTTGGGAAATAATGATGCCCCAAAACTTCTTCAGAAGTTTAAATATCCACCGCAATAATTATTATACATTCAACTTGTTATAATATACATACCTACTCCGGAAGTTATCTTGTTCATTTTATCCTCCGTTTACTAAACCTGTCTCATTATTCTAACCTTCAATTATGCAAATTTAAAATGTTTTTATTATGTCTTGAGAATACAAGGAGCTCTCATCTGACAAACGACAATCGAATCAAAAATACTATAATAATATGATATGATGTGATTTATTCCAGGGTTTGCAGTCTTTATAGTAGCATCTTGTATCATGTTCATCCATTCTTTATGTGTTCATGTCAGACAGATTTTCATCTTTTAGAATTTATTTCGTTTTTTAAATAATGTATAACATAAATTTATAATAATATTCCTGTTTACGTACATATTATTGACATTTAAAATGTTTTTTTACTGTATTTACAAAAACATCACATAGTAGTGATATATGTACATCGTACATACCCGTTAAACTGTATTTTGTTTGTTATTCTTTCAATCCTACATCAATTGGACATTCTGTCTATCCAAATAAGCCTTGCACATCTATAAATTTCAAATGACAGACATGAAGGAATGGAAAAAATACGAGAGATTTGAAAGGATAACACTGCGAACGCCATCAGATACATTTTTTTTCTCTTTCATAAACTAGCCTGCCCATCTCTTCTGCTGATTGCTGCATTTGAGTGTTTTGTTGTGTAAAACCTTTATTTGAAATGTGAGTTGATCTGCTGTTGTTGGTGTGTATGTGCTTGAAGAAAAATCATCAACGCTGTGAGCAGTTTTCCTTTATACGACGAGAAATAATACAGATCACAAGTCTGATACACAAGTATATTATTCATTTGCTGTTTTCTATTTCACAACTTCCTTGTGAATTCAATAAGACATTGAACTAATAAAAAGCAGAGAGGACTGAGAGGAGAGGAAAGATATCAACTTTTGTATGTATACCGTTGCAATATTCCTCAGCAGGAGGAGGATGTTCTTCTACACCTTCATATTGAAACAGACTAAACTTAATGAATGATTTATCTTAAGGAATTGAAATGAAGTTGTCTTTCCTTTTCCCAGACAATCGAAAGATTTACTGTTTCTCTCCACTATTCTCTCAAGCAAACACACAAATGCACACATACACAAGGATACCATTTAAGATGTGTACTAAGCTGGAGAAAGTGGTTGTTTCTATTTACTTAGCATACCTACCACATATGTATATTACAAGTATCTAGTCATTGGCATAGCGTGTAGAAAAGCTAAATGTCTTCTTTTTCTGTCCCTGTACATATTTCATTTTGTTTTTGAAGGTGACCAAAGCAATAAATGAGAAAGTCTTTAGGTATGCAATAATATATGTGTGTATTTTATGTGGCTCTACTTTGTAATTATGTACATATCTTGTTCATACGTTCATAAACACACAAGATTGTTATTGGTCTTATTGAAAGAAAAGTATGATATTATTATTGCTTTGCACGTAGAAGACGCGCTCTGATATCAGTTTCGCTGATTTTGCAGAGATGAAATGTCTGAGTCATTCAGGTGGTTGTTCCTGGTTGGGCCCCATGATTGCAACCTACATTTCATGGAATTACTAGTAGTGTAGCACCACTACACACTCGCATTTTCTTTCTTTTTTACATTTTCCAGAGATGGAGTCAGGAAAAGGGAGATTAAAGTGGTTTGTGGAAGTTTATTGAACAAGAAATCCCATTAGTGCTTAATCCTCCACACGAATGCAATGAAACGGAATCGAAAACATAGCAAGAAGAAGAAGAGACGGAGAAAGTGGAAGAAAAATAGCAAAAAATGGATACATCTCCATTCTCCGTGTTTCAGCTTTCGCTATTTCCTCCACCTGACACAGATACACACTCCACTAAACTAGTTGCCCATTCCATACATATGAGGAAATGTACTCGCTGCTGCTCCTTCCTGAGAGGGCTCGTATATTACTATTATTATGTACATCATATAGCATTATTATCATCATCCTTACATATTTAAGTACTGAACATGTCTTGTGCATTGTGCACGTCTTAATAGCTTACTTGTAGTTTTGACGATGTCACTTTAGTCACTCACATAATATTCCTTAAGTATGATCGCAATTCAGTAGATCATATCAACTCACCAGAGAAGAGATACACTTCTGAAAAGAAAAGAACATGAAGTCAAGAAGAAGACGTTGTTGCGCTGATGATGAAGGAAAAGGAGAAGTAGCTGAGGAGCAGCGGCTCTAACCCAGGGAGTCAAACCTATTATGGAGTCCTCACAGTAGGTGGAATTAGGAAAAAAGCCAGGAGCGCATTTTAGCGTTAACCCCTCATTTTAAATAGCGGCGCTACTTACAACAACTAAAATTGCATAAAGGTATGTGCAGGGATGGCTTAATAACCATCCTCGGTGAAATTGTTTGGTACGAGCCAAGCATGTGCTTTTGCCTTACAACTGTCAGCATTTTTACTGGTCTACGTGTGTCGTGTCATTTCCTTTTCAAATGAATAGGTACATTAGTTAGTAGCGAGATAATAATATAGAGAAAAAGAATGGGCTAAAATGAATCCAGTTATCTCATATGGCCAAATACCTACATAGCTTGTGAGTACGTGAATACGCATTGCATGGCATGACTCTATAAAGTAAAATGCTACAAAGAAAGAGAGAGAAACAATAGCTTATGAAAAAAATCCGCATTGTAAGTATAATAAAAGTGCTTGCCGACAACATAATATCCTCTCTCATTTCTTATAAACTTTAATCTTTTCCTTTTTCGAGTTCTTCTGATAGCAAATCTCATCATAAAGTTGAACGAATGGATCACATCACATCTTCATACAAGAAAAGTAAAATTATTCCGTTTTTTTTCTCTTTCCGAGAGTGCGAATTACGAAGACGCTGAAAGAAGAAGGAGTATACCGGGTAAAGTTATATATGTGTCTGGCTGGCTGCATCTGAGAATGATGATGATTATGTGATGTGGATAAAATATGCACGTAAAACGAAAAAAAGGAGGCGGAATGCTCATCTGATGATGATGATGGTTTTATGAAAATTGATAAAAGAAAGAGAGAGAAACAATAGCTTATGAAAAAAATCCACATCGTAAGTATAATAAAACTGCTTGCCGACAACATAATATCCTCTCCCATTTCTTATAAACTTTAATCTTTTCCTTTTTCGAGTTATTCTGATAGCAAATCTCATCATAAAGTTGAACGAATAGATCACATCACATCTTCATACAAGAAAAGTAAAATTATTCTGTTTTTTTTCTCTTTCCAAAAGTGCGAATTACGAAGACGCTGAAAGAAGAAGGAGTATACCGGGTAAAGTTATGTATCTGGCTGGCTGCATCTGAGAATGATGATGATTATGTGATGTGGATAAAATATGCACGTAAAACGAAAAAAAGGAGGCGGAATGCTCATCTGATATGATGATGGTTTTATGAAAATTGATGTTGCAAAATAATAGGGAAAGCTATGATATGCGGCTATGGCATACATAATGTAATGTGTGTAGTAAATTGAGAGAGCCACATACTCACGTCTCGTCACTTTTTCTCTCTTAAATCTGTCGGGAAATAATGTCTCCGTCAACTGGTGAATACTGCCTTGGTTGTCATTTTTTTGCTGCTGTTACTAATTCGCTTTGACTGATGGAGACACTTGGACGACTGGGAGAAGGACATAAAAAGGTAGTGTGTGTGTACAAGCGAAGCTCATTACGTTGAACAATGCGTATCTAATACGGACATTTTAAATCATCTCACTCACTACATTGTTTTCCTTTGTAAATGGACATGTTCCACGCACACACAACCAGGAAAAAAACTTGGTGAAAAACACACGCTGCGTTTTAAACATGGTCCAAAAAGTGTAATGCAAACATGTTTTTAAAACAAGGAAAAGTGTAAAAAGATGAATACAGGCATACATGAAATAAAACTGGGTACACTTTTTTTTGAAGTTGTTTCCTTTTTCTTCCAAAACATCACCTCGTCACATGTTGAAGAACAAGAGGATTGTGGGTGGAAGCGTGAAAATTACCGTGTTGTCCGCGAAAAACATTTGTTGTTCCTTTTAATCTTTCATGCCAATTTACGTTTGCATGTTGCTATTCTTCAAAAGTTGCATATATCCCGCACAAATAGAGATAACATTTTTTTGTGTATCCAAAACACACTCCTTATTTGATTTATATACGTCTCTTATTTCTAATTTTACCAATTAATCATTCTTTGAATTAAAAGCATCTACTTGTATACGATTTTAAGAGTGGGATCTCTTTTTTTCTTATATCAAATCAATAACAAACAATTAGGCATATACATATTGTATTGTTTGTTTACTCATTCACACGTATAAGGATTTTTGTTTGCAGGTTGTTGGAATTTGGAATAATGTGTTGGAGGATATAATGTTAGTAAGTGAAAGAGAGTACGAGGAGGGGGGATTAAGGTTTTTTAATACTTTAATACAATATCGTGCTTAAGTGAATTGATCGTATACTCTCTTGAGCTTGTTGTAGACCTCACTTCTTGTGCTCAAAGTGATTTATGGCATAAAAATGACAAATTGGTTAATCTTTCTAATGAACTCGTTTCATTGTACTTGAATGGAAAGACATTATATAGCCATGAAGCTAGATAAGTAAATATATGATGTGAGAAAGAGAAGCCATGAGTCAGGGGATACAAAAAAACGTACGACAAATGTCTATAAAAGGAGTGAATCTTTGAACTCCCTCGGAATAATTTTTTTAAATGATACAATAATAAATAATAATACTTCATTTAAAGCATGGCAAATGAAAAATAAATATTATCTTTTATAAAAACTTGACACGTAAAAAAGAAGAAGAAAAAAATCATTCTAACATCACAAACGGTTTTTTATGTTTTGCTGAGCTCCTGAACTCGACATTACATTCTTTTCACTTAAATTTCAAATAAACTCATATTTATACACATAAATTGTGAAATCTCAACAGCTCTTCATGCACACCATGTGTATATGCCTATGTCTATTCTATATACCGTCTGCTGTGTATATAAAATTTTACTTTAAAATATTATTGTTATTCTTCTGGTGAGCTTATAATCCCTGAGCTTTTTTCAATGTCTATTTTTATGAAGCAGTAAAACACTGAGACTCGCTGATTTTTATGCTGTTTTGTCTTCTTTTGTTCGAAAATATTTTAATTTGAAAATTGCAGAATAGTTCACAAAGAATATTAGTATAGTAGTGGCAATATTCATAATAAGAATATTAATAATAAGAAAAATATATAAGAGTTTTATATGCTTTGTAAACATAAAATTGAGTCCAATTTTAGAAAAATGCTCATTAACTTTCTTGTTTGTGTGTATGTAAATTATGTGGGTAAAAGAGTAGCAATAAATCTTGAAAATAAAAATATAAGGATGTGTTGTATGTGAACTGATATGATCTTTATGATAAGACGAGAAGATAAAAAAATTGTTAACTACCGAAAATTTGCCAGGTTTTTATTGGCATTTGATTTACAGCCGACAAAAGGCATTCAACGTTTCCTATCAACTTTTTTTTTATAGAACAACACACAAACAACAAACTCGTTACGGCAAGAAAGGAACTATAATAATTATTATAATCATAATAATTTTGTATGTAAATTCAAGGAATAATTATTTGTACACCACTAATCCGTGTCCACTCCTCCCTGCGGGTTTCTTGTGCATAGTGTGCACTGCACACCACGTTATTATTATACCAAATTGGATTCATAAAAAAACGAGCATCTGATTTTTTTGTAGCTACTGTGGTGCAAAATCAGTTAAAAAAATAATATATGTGTAAGAAATAAGATGGAAAATACATAATAAAACGCCGTCGTCGTCGTGTATGGAATAGTGTTTGAGATTTTTATCGGGCCTTTTAGTACAGTTTGCTGACGGCATAAAATTCATCAGTGGGATATGGGAATGACATTGCCATTTCTGTTTTGAGAATGCAAATTTTTATGAATAACATAAATTACGTAAGTTAAACTTAACTGTACAACAAGTCTATATCATATTAGTATCATGAAATTTTATCTACTGGCTGTAAAACGATAGCCCAGATCTGTATATATTTTTTTACTGCTTTCTCTACACTTGAACTCCTTTTTTAGATGGCAATATGTACAGCTACAAAAAATAGAATATATTTATTTATGTAGTTTCTTCCGTGTGGGCTTGACATTAGAAGATTAGGCTTAAACGAATGTAATTGTTGTTTATTTTTTGTGTGAAATTATGTCATGTTGTTTTCGTTGTCCAGGATGGGTTTTAGCAGGATTTTTTAAAAATAAACATATTGAGAGTTTTTGTAGATGAATTAATGTAGAATAGCACATAGGTAGTTTAAGTTAGCATAATCGGATAAACAGCATAGCAGACGGATATAATGTGGTAATTTAAAATCTAGCGTAGTTGAATATTCTCATTATACTTTGTAATTTCACTTTGTCTATGATGCTAGAAATTATTTAAAAATGTTTTAATCCTGCTCAGTGAAATCTTCATAATTTCATAAACACTTTTGGCTATTTACTCATGTAAATAACATGAGTAACATATGTATAAGATATCTACCTAGATACACCTTACGTAATAATGATAAAAACGAATCTCGTCAGAAGACGAAGCCCACTGCTCAGACAGTAAAATTTAACCACAAAATTTGTATGAATGGATTTTTGATAAATTGATTACCCTGACGTAATCATTCTGGCATAATTTTGGTAAAACTTTTAACGCATTATAATACTACAACTAGATATACCTATATACTCTTATTTCGAACTAAATTGAAACCAAGTATAACAAATATTGCAAAACCTTGACTTTTTCTCATTTCTTTAAAGCACGAAACCCGCACACGTGTATGTGGTCATTCGATTGTGATATTTTTAACAACTGGGGTTAACAACTGTGGTAGAAGTAGAACCAAAATTTATTTGCTACATATTGTACCCAGACGACTGCAGTACATTTGTCAGTCTACAATATAGACATGTTATAATTGGCCAGCCTTATAGGACACACCTAATTAACAATATCAGTACTGTATATAGTGTTTTAATTAAGTGTTTAAAGTTGTTGTGAGTTGTGAGAGGTCATGGTCATGAAAAAGTTAAGATAATATATTATTCTGGTTCTACACAAGCAAAATGAGATAAAAGAATCTCGATTATAACAATACAACAATATTTTAATGGAAAAAACTTCTTTCGCTAAAAGCCATACTAAACACACTCATATTCCGAAGTTTTATTGCGTATAATGCCCTTTGGAAAATGTGAAAACCATGTCGTTTCATTGTATTATATTATATGCATTGAAGGTAGATATTTTATATCTGTAGTATTTGAGTTTAATGTGGGGGCGTCAAGTCATCATCATCATCTACAAAGCTGTATACAACATACGTGTTTTCTTGACCATTCTCCATCCACATTTCTAATAGTAAAGTCGAGTGTAATATGTATCTTTACAAGTATTGAACTATTGAGCAAGTTCCATTTTTTTGCTTTCATTGCCACACACAAAACATGTTAACATGTTTTCAAGTTTTTCACCACAAACTTTTTGCTCTTGTAATTGTCAATGGAATTTGGATTTGCATACACAATCCCTTTGAGTTCGTCTTTACTTTATCCAGCATGGTTTATGTTCTTTTTCATGTTAAACAAACATTGTACTATTTTGCAAACACGAAATATCCGTTTGTACTCTGACCAAATTGAACTGGCTGAGTCGAATATTATCAAATCACGTGGAAATCTTATTTACATACCAACATGGAGCAAAGCTCTCTGTCAGTCTCATCCCACCAAAAAAATCTTTTCTTGTTCAGTTCATCCTTTTAGGCAAAAAATGAGCTAACCGTCGTTACCTACATAAAACAAGTAACTATACATTAAAAAGAATTTCATTCAAGTTATATATCTAAAAAAATATCCATCAACCCTCTCTTTAAACAATAAGAAAAGGGGGAAAAATGAACCAGTACATGTAACTGTGTAAATCTATTTTTTTCCTTTTGATTTTGGTTCTCAACTCATGTTACAACAAAACAGCTACCAGTTGCAGTTCAAGTATGTGTTGTAGTGGATCCTGTTCTTCCCATTTTCGTAAACTGGTGCCAGAGAACATTTTTATACATCTCTCTTGCGATTCATCAGTTCCAAAGCTGGCAAAGACTAAAGGAGAGAGAGAACCATACAGTGTAGTAAAGCTATGTGTAAGCTAAGCTTGTATATCCGTATCAGTCAAGTTATGCACCAACTTAACACTTGGATAATATATCTCTGAGAAAGAGTTTTTTTCAGCAAGGAACAGTGAAACAAGAAGAAGAAGGAAATCGTAAAATCTTACAATTCCCCTTGCTCAGTTCAGACATTCTCTGTTACACTTTTTGCCTTGAACTTATTGGCATCATCATCATATCATCGCCGTCGTTAGCCGGTACTCAACTGCTGTGTGTTGTGTACTCTAAATAGAAAATGCTAAAGTAATTGTTCTCATGTTCTACAGTTTGTTGTTTGTTATTCAGAGGTGTACTATATCTAGTCACCCTGGAAGAGTATATATCACGACCACCACAAGGACACAAGATTCAACTCAACTGACAAAGTGGTGGTGGTGGTAGTGTAGCTTTGTTTTAAAATGAGAGACGAGAGAGTAAAAAGAAACTTGTGTGCATCTTATGGATGAATACATGTACCTATCTTCGTCTCATCATCTTGTTCTTCGCATTATTAATTATTATTTTCATTCAGAAACTTTGACGGTAGCGTTCGACGGTCATGTAATAGTAATAGTGGGAAAATGCACAGTGTAGCCAGTTGTTATGTTGTTCCTTGTGAATATGGGATGCTATTCGATTTTATGGAAACCACACGTAACGTACATTCTTGGTGAATGTTTTTCATTTACCCTGTGCAATAGAATAGGCTATTATAAGTAGAATATGTTGTGCATGTTTGTGTGTGTTTAGTACATGGCGAACACGGTGTTTCGGCAAATGTCTTGAAGTAAACCAAAAAAAGTGCTTTCAATGCACTGGTTTTGTACTGTATATAGTGTGCTAATAACACAGTCCATATAACATATTAAAACCGCCGCCTACAACTGAAAGCTTCGGTTTTGTATTTGCCAGCTGAACGCTGAACCACATTAACCAGCAGCACAACCAAAAAGGATCGGGAGAAACGGTGGCAAGCAGAAAAAAGAAGAAGAAAGAAAGTGAGCAGCAGCAGCAGCAGCAAAGCAGTATGCCAGCTTCTGATCATGACGACACCAACAAAAATCCTGTTCTTCTAGTAAAAGACCATGCCTCAACTCTGCTTGTTCCATTTAGATTGCTGGTGTACTATATAAAACCCTTCCGAAAACTACCCGGAGCCACAATGGTTGTGTCAGCAGCGGACGAGAAAGGAACAAGTAAGCAGCAAGCAAAAGCGACTAACAACGCAAAGAAGATCTAAAACTGTTCGCGTAAAAGAAAACCTTTGTAGTAGTATGTAGTACAGAGAGAGAAGGAGAGAGTGGTTCAGAAAAAAATGCTCGTCTTACTTTGTCATCATCAGCAAAAGAGGATCATCATAACTACCACCACCACCACTACCGTCCAACTGACAACACATACCACCAACCAACAAGAGAATCATCATCATCTCCCGTCAATTTCCCATTTTTTCCATTCTGTGACTGTTAGACAAACTGGCAGCAGCCGCTAGAAAATCTTGTCGGTAAATGATATAGGAAAAAAATTCTTGAAGGAATATAACTTTTTTTCTTACATTCCCCGAGTTTTTTAGTTTTTAGTAAAATATTGGATTTCCCCTCCCTTACCCCCACCAAAGACTCAAATTTTGTGACTATATATATTATATACCTTAGTGAAAAATTGTTTACCTCTCCCCCTACATTCTCCCTCGACACTGTCTCCGTTTTCTTCTCCATGCATCGTTGTTGAAGGTCGGAGTGTACTACTTTTATACCTGTTGTAGTAGAACTGAGAATGAAAGTACTTTTCAATTTCTAGTGAAATATGTCTCCACACAAAAAAGTTTTTAAGACTTGACTGTGGATTGATGTGAAAGTTTAGGAATTTGTGCTATTTGTTTGTACCTAGCCTAGCGTACATATGTCTTTTTTTTGGTATCATCAACTATATATCTTCGTGGTACATTGCAGTAGCTATGAAATATATTGTTAGCAGCCTTTTTGTTGGAACTTGAGGTATTTCCCTGTAAACTTTCCCCCGTAGGAAAAAAAGAACAAGTACATATTCGAGTTACATAAGTTGGAATAAAAAATTTGGTGGTGACTTTGTATCTTTCCTTATTCTTTTACAGCTCTAAAAGCCATATTATTTGTGAGTGAAAGTTTATATAGTCTCCATCCTTTACAAAAGAATGAGACAAAAATATGGAGTCGCAATGACATTTTGATGTTGTGCACTCTTCTGCTTGTATAAAACTGTGTGGTTTGATTGGACCTCGAATCAGAAAACACACACAAAAAAAATTCCTTTATCATAAATCCATCTGCAGCGGCAATGTGCTTGTTCATTGTCATCCTATAGCAGTATCATCATCATTATCATCACCATCATCAGCAGCAGAGCACCACCATATATCGCCATTAAACGTAAGTTTTTACTGCTGTTGTTTCAAATATATCCAAAAAAATAAAGCCTTAAAAACCCAAGCAGATTGTCACAAGAATAAGCAAAAGGTAACAAAAAAGCAGGTGTTCAGGAGTCGCATAACTATGTGTGGAAGAGTTTTTGGCTTTGTCGTCGTCGTCCGACTTGTCTTAAACCGATTTACTCTTGTTTCAATTTCTCCTGCTTTTATGTGCATTTTACAACAACCCGAATCTTTGTTACGTAATTGTTGTACACACACCACTCTATGTGAACCATAACAATAAATCCAGACAGACATTTATGTTAAAATATTGTATGAAAAAATAAACCTGTTGAAACAGTCTTTCGAGACGTGAGGGCAGGAGAGTGAGAGTTGTAAAGAAAACAGTCCTTTCTTCTTACATTTCTTCTCTTGTTCATTTTCCTTCCCACATTTTGAAAACTGTTTCTCTAACTTATTATTACACTTGATAAATAAACATTACAGGTGACTTTGGAAAATACACTTTGTCGAGTCATCATAATGGAAATGTTAGTAAATGTAGCGTAATGTAGGCGATCGTTATGTACGTTTGTACCAGGTTTTTATATACTTGCTTGCGTCACTAGTCAAAAAAAGGTGAACAAAATGTGACTGTTCAGGGTTGGCCTTGTGGAAAAATAAACATTGAAACTTCCTAGTTATCATACAAAAAATGAACAGAGATTTCATTGAAATGCTATATAGTTAACGACCTGCTATAAAGGTCTAGTTTAATGCTTGCCAAAAAAAACAATTTGAGGTCCTCAACAAAGTGCATTAGAAATGTTTCCCTGTTGAAACGGTGCAATTAGCGCCGGTCTTCGGAGTGGAAACGAAATAAACTGGAAAAGGGGAAACTGAAATTTAAAAAGGGTTCTTTATTTTCCATTCACTATTCTTTAATCACATAAAACAGACGAAATATCAGAAAATTGTTATAATTTACTTTATTTTTTCCTCATATTCATAAAGATGGATACATGATTTTTGGGGAAAATAAACACATTTAATGTGATAAATGAAAAAGACTATCTTTGAAACATTTCGGCCCTGAGATTAGAAAAGTGCATTTTTGTTCGCACCCGAAAAATGTGGTGAGGGGTAACTGCTAGGTTTAAAAAAAATGAAAGGAAAAGTAAAATACTATTTTAACCTTCCTATTATAT
>JAITYZ010002474.1:0-11490 GCA_027744595.1 Paronellides praefectus
ATTTATTTTATGCACAGTGGTGTAGTGTGTTTTGATATTTGATTATGAATAAAGTTTTGTTTATCATTGAAAAAGGATAAGATTCACGTTGTTGTTTGCTAGTAACTCAATATCAGATTTTTTACGTTTAAAAAAAACTTTTGCGTATGTTTACAAAAGGGCTCACGTTGCAATAACTATATCATCATATAAACTATAAACTAACTAAAAATAATTGGTG
Organism: Paronellides praefectus; assembly: GCA_027744595.1. Lineage (NCBI taxonomy): Eukaryota > Metazoa > Arthropoda > Collembola > Entomobryomorpha > Paronellidae > Paronellides > Paronellides praefectus. Next base: position 221 of record JAITYZ010002474.1, read on the forward strand.
GTTTTGTCGATTATTACGTGAAAAGCACGAAACGGCCGTAATCCATTTTTTGTTGTCAATTGCTTACGTTTTTTGACCTTTTTTATCTCTTTTCATATAAAATATTATATACATATATTTATTTACTACAGCAGCAGGGTTATATAATATGTTTGTTTTTTTTTTGCTATAATTCCATGACTTTGTGTCACTCGTGAGAAGTGATGGGATGCTAATAATATTTTTATGAACGACAAGCCAGCGAGAGAAAGACACAAAATCCTGTGATCCTATTTTCCCTTTTTTGAGACAACAACACAAAGTATAATATTATAAGAAGATGCTTTTATCCTCAATCTATATATAGCCTAAAATACACCAGCATCATGCATGCATAGAGCAGCACAGCAGCAGCAGCATCATCATGGCAAATTCCCATTCATAACTTGATCATCATAATATTACTTATCATCATAATTTCGGAGTCTCCCGTTTTCCAGAGAGATGAGCCATTCCAGGGGAAAAAAAAGCAGCGCAGCAAGACATAAGTATGTGCTTGTGTAATACAATGTAGCATGTCTGCTGTAGTAGTAGTAGTAGTAGTATTTTGTGGAATTACAGAACAAGACACTAGCCTCTTTTTTTATCCCTACTTTCTCTCCAGACTGGCGAGACTATCTCTTCTTCTTCTTTTGCTACTTTTGCTGCTGGACGGCATTTATTTTACATATAGAGCATGAATAACATAAAAGCAATTTTTATAATGCAAATGTATTTCAAGTTTGTGCTTGGACAAAAAATACAATTGTTATAATAATAATCAGGCAGAAAAAAAAGAGAGGGAGGTCACCAGCCGCTTATTTCACTCAACCTTGTTTTTTCCCTTCCACAATTTTTATGTATTCTAATAAGCCTGTGATGATGTAGTTGTTGCAGTTGTTGTTTTTGTTGTCTGTGTTTTTTTAAAACCATCAACTTTCTCTAGTGAACATGCATAAAGTACGTACCTATGCAAACTATTTTTTTTCTTTCTGGTGAGGACTGGAAAAGACATAAAACAGGAGACAACATAACGTACAGACAGAGAGAGAAAGAGAGAGAGTGTAGTCGGACGAGGAAAAGTGAGAAGCGACGATGTGATGTTGATGATGATGACGATGATACTACAAAGTTTTTTTTTTAAAGTAGAGATAGTTGCGTACTTGTTTCTGCTTCTGCTACTGCTGGACTCGCGAGTACACACGGGTAAATAATCTGAAAAGCAGCAACAAGCCAAAAAAAAGTAAGTGAAAAAGTACAGCAGCACCACCAGCAGCAGCAACATAGGCATTTTCATGATGGGTACACAACCAATTTTTTTTCTCCAGCTTCTCCTTCATATCACTGTGAAGTAATCAACGAGGCAACTAAGCCAAAGTAATAGGTTCAACGCTTGTCTATTCCGATGCAATCTGCATTTACTCCACCATTTCTCCTCCAAAAACACACACACATATTGACTCACTATAAAAAAATTATACACGATGTATAAAAGGAAGCGGGTGGTAGTAGTTGTGAGCCTTCTTTCTTTCTTGCAGCTTTACTACGGACTTTCACCTACATTTTTTTTCTTGTTTTCCCAGCAACAAACATACGTACATAACTTCATGCCTTTTTTGTATACCGCCGTTGGATACATAAATAGAAAAAAAATTATTAATATGAATTTGTAAAGATTCTCAGACGCGCGCACACACACATGTCTATACAATTTATATTAGGCACTCTTCCACTCTCTCTCTCCCTGCTCTCTATAGTCCCTTTGTACGAAAGAAAGAAAAAGTCAAGGAGTCGCACTGTCAGTTTTTTTAAAAGTGGGAATGGGGGAACGGTGATGATGACGATAATGGTAATGTACATTTGAGGTAACTTTTTCATCATTTCAAAAACCATGTCCTCAAGATCCCTATTTTATTTTTATTCTCGCTGAACAAGATGCGGGTCCCCTTTTCCTTTTATCTTTTTCTCCATGAAAACCTTTTTTGCTATTGCTGATGATGTCAGATTCATGGTGGAATTTTTTTTTTGAGATTGAAAAAAATAGAGCCTGGATGAGTACCTTTTTGCATGCTTAGTAAAATATATGTATATACAATTTGTGTGGCGTTTATTTTTCTTGTATGGATGATGGATTGATGGTTGAGTGGGTGATTTGATACAAGATGTACAGATTATTTTTTTAGAAAAAGGGTGACATGAAAATCTTGTGTAAACTTGAATGACTGACTTTATATATTTTTTTATATTTATTTGGCATACATTATTTGTACAGCTAAATAAAATACACATCTTGTTAGCTTTTGAGCTGACGATAAAAAAAATCATTATGGACACAAAGTTGTTTGAAAAATAAGAGTGGCACGTTCTTAAAGAAAGAATTTTTTCTTCAAAAAGAAGATGAAAATAACGAACACCTTGCAACACATTCATTCATCTACTTATTTTGTTCCAAAGGGAATAATTTTTTGTGATTTGAAAAGAAGAAATGACATGATTAGTGTAGACATAAAAGGTATTACTGAGAGGTATCCACAAGATTTTCCTTTCTCATCTTCTTCTTATTTTCCGTGGGTGTTTCTGTTGTCTCTTTGTTGAAACACACTCAAAACAAGAATTTTTTGACTCGGGTCACCTCGGCCTTTCAAAATAAAAAAAGGAGAATTACAAGAGGTAAAATTAGGGAAGAAAAAAAAATAAGGAAAGGACAGGTTAAGGAGCAGCGTGTAGCTACTTGAGACTTTTTATACTGGTTTATTTCCACGTGAGACTATAGAAAAAGGGTCTAGAATTATATTATTGGTTTTGCTGGAGGGTGGAAAAATAAAAGTCTTGATGATGACTAAATACATGATGATTGCTCTTTATTTTCTCATTTTCTCTGTCTTTCACCTTGTCTGTCTTGCTCCTATTTTCACTGCTCCTCTTGCTGCTCCTTCCAATTCCCAAAAGTGATGAATCAACGTGCCATTCTTTATAAAACATGCGAGCATTGGGAGAAAAGTAAAAAAGAAATAGAATGTTTGAAAAAAAATAAAGTGATAAAATTGCCAGCTTGAGCTTGTCTACATCCATATCCACCTTTTCACTTGATATTTGTATAAAAAAACATATAGAGAGAGATATATAGCCAGTGTGAGAGTTTTCCTTTATGGATGAGAAAAAAAAGTGTATAATGGCAAGGAACACGAAATGATCATTTCAGTTGTTGGACATTCAACAAACAGACCTGAGACTTACATTGCATGCATTATACACAAAAAAAACTATACAACTTTTGGTAAAAAAACTACCTACACAAGTTTCTTTTTTTTTCTTTTTTTTTTTCTTTTTTTCTTTTTTTTTTTTTTTTTTAAAAAAAGGAAATGCTTTGATAAGAGGAAGTAGCCCAAACCTGGCATTTTCAACAAGGGCCATTTGATAAGATATAAAAATAAAATAAATTGTGAAAACAGGATATGAAAAAGGTCAAATAAATTTGTAAAGTTGGAAACATAATGGCATATTATATAGATGCACTCCACAAAAAAGTAGGATGTCGATAATGCTCTGTCCCATTCAACCATCAAATGTTACAACATGCTGCCAGTTTCCTAACAAATTTCAATAAAATGATGTGAAGAAATCTTTTTATTTTATTTTTTTTAAATCCTATCATTATTATTTACCTTGTAATAAAAATTTTCAAAGGAGCTGATGATGAACATTTGTAGGTTATATAGCAGAGATTTTCATGTAGAGTTCGTAATGAAGAGTCTCTATGGATATTGTAGTATTTACTTGATTATTATTTGCTTAACTTTTGAAGCTTAAAATATGTATGTATACTATACAAATAGCCTACGAAAAAAAAGTAATGGTATAGCTTATGAGGTATTTAAGTTTGTCAGTCTGCTTATTATTCTACCACAAAAACTAAATGCCTCATCCTTGAAAGGCATAACATCATCATCATCATCATCATCATCATCTGCTAGAGATGCTTTTACAAATTGCAACAGACTCTTAATGACTTTTAAGGTCTCTTGGGACTACACGCCGTTTCAATCGCTGCTAAGAAGATTTCATTTGTACAGAGCTTTATTCGGTTGCTTGCTTTGCTGCTACATCTCTTCTCCGGGATTTAAAACCCAGACTTTTCTTATAAACGCAAAATAAGGAGAGAAAAAAAGCTGATTTATATGCCATGAGAGAAGAAAAAAAGTTTGGGATATAAACAAAAGAAGACACTACTTTATCTGAAACAAGATTCAAAAGAAGAAAAAGAAAAAAAAATCATCCTTTTTTTCTCTCTCTATCTACTTAAATGTCTAAAAGAAGGAGAGACTATACATTAAAGTAAATGGAAACATAAGATGATAAGTATACTTTCAGTGTTTTATATGCAAGCTTGTATTTCTTTTTATAGATGATAGAGAAGAGAAGAAAAAAATAGTGTGTAGGTTGTAGGTAGATAATAAAAATAATGGAAGCACAATATATGACAAAGTTGCATTGAACAAGATACATATTTGCATTCACATTTTTTTCTTCTTCTTCTTCTTCCCTGCACACGTACTACTACTACTACTACTACTACTACTACTACTACTACTACTATAAATACAAATAAAATGGATGATATACCTACACACCAAAGTAAGAAAAAAAATATGATATATATATACATATTATTATTAGGTTCGTAAAATGTTAAAAACTTTTTTTTTCTTTTTTCTCGTGAAACTATTAGGGTGGGGTAGAAACTTATAGGGAAAATAGCAACGCGCCGGTATCACATCACATAACCACGAGAGAGAGAGAGAGAGAAAAGTCTCTACAGGAAGCAGAGAGACAGAGAGAAGCAAAAGAAAAAAAGGCAGCAGTGGTAGTGGTGGAATAGGAACTCTATTTCTTGAGTGAAAGTACTTTTCCTCTGACGTCAATCTCTCTAGCGAGCATTGAGAGTCTCTTTCTCTTTCTTTCTTTCTCTCTCTTCCTTTTCCTCCCGGTGCCAAAAGAAAATGTATTAACCACTAATTTCCGTCCCCTTTAAATTCTTGTTGGCATTTTACACATGTAAATACATGGACACGCGAGCAATGATAATATGATTATATTACATGCAGCAGTGTATCAACAAAAAAGATAGGTATCTATGTATATGGTCAAGTGAAAGAGAACAAGGAAATGTTGTACTCTTGTATACCAATAAAAAAAAGTGTGTAACATGGCGCTTTATGTCAATAATGGGTAAACAAACAATTTTTTTTATACATTATGTAGCTCACGTGTAAACAGTGCTACCATATATTTTATTATTACCGCACAAGTTGATGCAAATTTTCGTAATGATCTCTCAGTATATTCAATAGACTTCTCTACTCTACACACACCATATTTATATTGACCGCATAAAAGAGAGAAAATAGGGTGAAGGGGATAGGGAAAAAGAGAGAAGACTACCTAAAGACGACTGCAACTACTCCTGCGGCATAAAAAAACTGTTGAGTTTCACAACTTGGAGCTTTATAGGATATAATCTGCATACTAGGTAGGTGGAGAGAGAGAGAGAGAAAGGAAAGGTGTTTTGCAAGGGGGAAAAGTGGAAGAAAGGAAGTGATGATGAAACTTGGGAAATACAAGTCGATTGTGGCTCAAGAACACCTAATCACATCAAATTAAGTATTATTGTTCTTATGAAATGAAATCCCGAGTGGAATCTCACATACACACAAGGAAGCACAAAGAGTGATGGCATAAATAATATGAGAAAATGGATGAAACAAGGAAAAAAAGGAGAGAGCGAGAGGGGAGGGAGAGAGAATAGCGAGTATATAGCAGAGAGAGAAGGCAATATAGCAACCTGTTTGAATATTAAAATAGACATTTTCCACGAAAAAAAAATAAGAGTAACAACGTCGTTTATTGCTACCAGGTAATATTATACAAGATTATATATGAAATTAAAGCAAGAAAATATACCCGGGTGGATATATAGCATAGGAGTTTTTTTTGCAGGAAATAAAGTAGTGGCTTGTTGTTTTAACTCTCTCTCATTTTTATTATATTTTTTTTTTGTGGTAGATCCTTTTGAAGAGCAGTGTATTTGACTTGTTCTTTGTTTGTGTAGATCAGGAATTGAAGCGCAGGAAATACGGAGAAAATTCGGCTTCTGGTTGGTTTTCGCACAGTATATTTTTTTATATAGATACGACAAAGACCACCACCACCACCACCAAACACCCACCACCTTTCTCCTTCTGTCTATATACTTTGGTTTTGGTGAACAAAGTAAGCATGGATGAAGAGAATGATGGTGTAGAAATGTATGCCAATCACAAAATGTGTAATGTTGAATGCGTATCAAAAGAGGAAGAAAATAGAAATAAAATGGGGGGAGAGAGAGAGATAGCTTATCAATATGATGCTGATGATTTAAGCATTTCTCTGCGCTCTTTTGAATGACTGTTTACATTCATCAAAAAAATGATATTTACATCAAACGGCTTTTTGGTAGGAGAGTCGCTTTTTCATGTTCAATGCAAAATATTATATCTACCTTATTTGCGCAGTTGCTAACATAATTAAATATGTTTCATGTGCTCACCATCAAATGATATTACTCATCAAAGTGAGTATACTTTCTAGACTATATTGCCAAGGAAGCATAACATTTTATCGCCTTATATCAATTTGGATGTCTTTCGTTTGAATATCTTGTTATTTCCGGTGTGCACACGGTATATGCTTACTCTTTTAACCATATAATAATATAAATGAATAAAAAAAGGTTCGTTAGGAAAGAGAGAGAGAAAGAGCATTTCATTAGGTGACTTGAAGGACTCATTACTCAAATTGAGTGTTGTGTGCGGCCATGGACGGTATATATTTTATACTCCAGTTGTTTCAACAAGAGGGGCGGTCCAATTCCAAAAAAGACAACCTTTGTTTTGCGACGAGACTTTTTTTGTAGAGAAAAGATGAGTTTGTAGAGTGAATGATTTTAAAACCAAGAAAACTGACAAGATGGATGGGATTGAAATGGAGTGTATTTTTTTTGGAATCACAAACGTGGCAACAGGAAATGAAGTTTGGGATAAAGAGGACATTTTTTTCTTTCTCCCTTGTGTACATACACGTATGTACCTACATGCTTTCTCCATATTATTGTCTGTTCCGGGGCCTTGAGAAAAACTTGTGATAAAAGACAAAAAAAAATATACGTTCCGTTGACGTCGTACGCAATGCGAGAATTTTTTTTTATACAAACAAACCTGTAGCTATTGAAATGGTTCTACTGATATACTTATATATTTAGGTATAGTTGTGTGTTTTGGGAGGTTGTACCGGTTTTCTTTTTCTTTTTCTTCCTAGCACACACGGGACATTTATTTTTTCGGCTCAAGATGCATTGCTTTGCTGGGATTGTGGTGAAAGGAATCTGGAAAGTGTGTCAGTCACATACAAAAACTTTTCGACTTCACATATCTCGAGTTTTTTTGTGCAAAAAAAAAAGAAATTGATGATACGGGCATCTTTAAGGGGGTGTCTTCACGTGCCAAACAAAATTACACACAGCAATAATTCTGTTGGAGGACGCATAGTACAGCAACATATTAAGATAAGTAGGATTTTATAAGCATTGGCAATAAAAACGGAGCTAAATTTATTTGGTGTCTTTTTGTATGCCCTTCCCCCATCTTAATAGCGTCTCCAGTGCATGAAAACATGCATAAAAGAAAAAAATAAATTGCATATCTATCACAATAAATAACACTGCATCCCAAGTTTTAATTTCGTATAAGCCAGATCCTATCAAAATATTGAAATTCAATGACATTCAAAAGACATTATAAAATAGAAAAATGCAATTTACTTGTATAAAAGCTTGGCTTCTAAAAAAAATATATAAACTGATTCATTGAGTGGCACATGAAAGCCTTCCCTTGAGAGTGTAAAATGACCGACATGTGAAGGGAGTTTTTTTGGATTTAGATTATTTAAAAGTATGTGTCACTTGTGCAGAGAGATGAGAGTGAAATGTGACCATGTTTCTCTCGTGTACACAGTATATTTTATGCTTTCACTCTCTCTCTCTCTCTCTCTCTCTTGCGATCCAATGATGCTGCTGCTCCAGCTTCTACTTTTTTTTTGTAGACGCAACGAGAAAGAGCACAAGTCAGGAAGTAACATGGAAATGAAATTTGTGAAGATGTTATTTGAGCCCCGCTCTAGAATGACAGTGGGATCGAATGGACGAGGAGACAACTGCTCAATCGCCTCATCCCTTGCTCTCCCAAAGACGCTACTACATAAGCACGTCATTATAAGTAACTCAACAGATCAAATTCCCAATACTTATGTGTATGTGGAAAGAGGATACACAGAGAGAAGAGTCAGAGCTTTCACTCGAGTTACACACATGCCGCGTGACAGAAGGAACACAAATATTGTATTACCTATAATATACGCGTAAGCCCTTTATCCAAGGTACTCTCCTGTCCCATTTTCCAGGGAACTCAATATTATGGTTATGGAATTGAAAAATAATAATAATAATAATAATAATAATAGAATATTTGGAATTTATACAACATTGGACTTGTTGGCTCTTTCGACAAGGAAAGAAAGTAAATGTGTGTGGTGTAATAGCTTTCCAAGAAATGTTTACTTGGTTTTATAGTCAATCACGATCATATCTCTTCAAAAGAGACATGCATGCCCACATACATGGAATTCTTTGAAGCAAATTTACGCAAACAAAATTTGATATTGGAGCTATATGGACGTCAGCTCTTTTCAAAAAACTCCATTAGCACTATACTTTAAAATGTAATAATAATAATTCAATATATTTTTATGACATTAAATACTCAACATCCAGCATATCTACCTGATATTATAATCCAATCTAAATACTCAAGGAGGTGTGCAAGGATACGTATAAGACACAAGACATATATATTTATATAGGTATCCCTTTTCCATTAAAATGTTAGCCAAACATTATGCAAACCTACACAATTATTATATCCTCATGTGTAACTAAAGTATACTTTACATTGCTAAAATCACATGCCCATTTGTACAAGTTTTTAGGTTACAAGAACAAAAAAAATATTATTTATTTTTTGGAGATACACATGGAAATATGTATGTATGTATATTAATATGTCTATGTAGCCGTTCGGTATATAGCTATATACCATCTTTTGTATAATCAACTACCTGTGCTGTCCTTTCCCTTCTAAATTTTTATCTTTCACCCTTTCTTTTCTTGCATGTGAGCGATACATTTATCTTTCGAAAGAGCCAAGAGTAATAACATTGAATGTGGTCCAATTACTATACATACTACTACCTGGCCTCTCTCTCTTCTTCTTCTTCTTCTTTGTTACCAGCATAACATAATGCCAAGCCAAAAGAGAGAGTGAGTCCAACCAAACAAAGAAAAAATCAATCCATTACTTAAACTATGCGTACATATAGTCGACTGAGAGATAATATGCTTTTTTCCCCCTTCCTCTCTCTCTCTCTCTACCCGAAAAAAAATGGTGTTAGTAGGAGCAAGCAGCAACTTAGAACGCAATTTTGTTGCAAAAAAAACTGAATGAGCTTCTCACAACTGCCTCCTTTCTTCGTAGTTAACATTTAACCTATTCATTTCGCTACTCTCTCTTGTGCATTTTTCCCAAGGCATACTTAATCCTATTGATGATCTAAAACAGTTTTTTTCTTCATTGCAAAGGAGACCTACAACAACAAGTTTCCTGGTATTATTAATCCGAAAAAAATAACATGATGTTCAAAAAAATGTATATATAAATATATTTTTGAGCTGTTTAAGTTGCTCTGATGTTGATGTAGATTACTAAACATACGTCATCTCATTTCCACAACTAATTTGTAGGTAGCCAAGTCGCAAGACATATATTTTTCTCTTGAATGCATATGGCATATAAGGTGCTTCAAGGCATTTTCCCCTCTTGTCACAAAGTTAACAAATTTGTCGTCGTGTTATTTTTTTTCAAGTTACACGACTCTACTTCCAACTTTCTAATGAGTTTAAGTGTAACGATATTGAGAAAATAATCTAATTATGTATCAAACAGGTCTTTGCACCTGTCCCCGTGTTCCGCGTTTCTCCAGTGAAAATTCCGTTGAAAAACTGGGTTCTCTTTGAAAACATGGAGAAATAGGTAAACTAAAAGTCGTAGTTTTGCTGTCGTCATCCCAAGGCTGCTAATGAAAGCATAAGTTTAAGTGAGATCCAGCATTGACGCATGAATGATGATTGATTTTATGTCATTATCGTCATGATCATCTTAATAAAAAAAGTAGACAAAAAACTACAAAACTTTATATGAGATTATAACATGGCTATATATGAAGGATATTATTTTTGCATCTCTTTCAATCTTATAATTTTTTTTTTCAAAAAATGTTTTAAAAATTGAAACATAAAAGTAGCCTCAAAGCAAATTTTGTCGTCATACGTACAAAATTGTATAGCTGTTTGCCAACTTTTTTTTGCTATGTATATTTTTATTTTTTTGCTGAGAGAGTGTAAATTGAAACGTTAGAGATTTTGGTATGAAATGTCATGTTAGGCAGTGAGATAGGTTTGATTGGAAAAAAGGGAAAAGAAAAAAGTAGCATATAAAATGGGTTTATTATTGCCCTGTGTGTTATAACATCCAAGCTCATAAATCCCATATTCTTCAAAAGGAAAGTGTATCTGAGTAAATCTCATATAAATCTACGTGTTTATAGGATTAGTGCTGTAACAACTCATTTACGTGCCATATAAATCCAATAAAAAAAACTGGTTGTAATGTTGTAACCAAGTATTACGGAAAGATCAAACATATTGTATAGCCCAAATAACTATTCAACCTAGTTTTCAATCTACTCCAATTTATAATGCATTGTTATGCATATTACATGTATAAAAGCATCCTTTTTTGTTGTCTTGCAAAGAGGCTTGAGTCAGACTCACTTTATTACAATTTTTGGTGAACATGAAAGCCGGAGGAACGAGGCCTTGACTGCATAAGTAATAGTGTACGTGTGTGTTTGTGTGTGGAATGGAGTAGTAAACCTTGCTAATATACTAATATCTACTCAAGAAACTTTTAATGAATGACAAGTTCAGAGGAAAAAATGCTGGATATTATTAGTACAAGAGGAGGAGGATGATGATGATGGAAATGACGAAACAGTGGTAAAATTGCCACACATACTACATTACTATCATGTTTCCTGTAGGAAGT
>JAITYZ010002475.1:0-12582 GCA_027744595.1 Paronellides praefectus
AAAAATACAATTCATTTATTTACAACACGACGACCACAACATAACAATATGTCACATGTTGAGATCATCATGCTTCATTTTTCTTCACACAACAGATGAACATAATATATCAAAGTATTAAAATACATCAAACATAATTAATCATCAAATTAAATGACATGCTAAAACCGCACATTGTAAACTTGAGCGAATTCGGTGAAATGGCACCTTATTCGTACGACAAGTATTTAATGGCCCATTTCACTTTTGCATAAAATTACAATTTTCTCCCTATCCTTTTATTCCTTTTGAACTTTACAAATTACAATGACTTTTCCTGTGGCAATAATGAATATAAATGATCATCTCTTATTGTGTATCAATTATTATGACTGGGGAAAACTTACCGCATAGTTTGTACACGCAAATTTTAAAAATTCAATAATTTCAGAAAGTTGTATAAACGAGCAGTATATGGAATTGTAGAGAGAAGAAATAGAGAAGCAAAAAAATTGGTTGGCATAAATCATCATACAATTTTTCCGCGCTACAATATGACAACTAATTGTCATTGTAGTTATTTTGGTCACACATGAATGACAAGCCATTGTTATTTTATTATGAGAAAATTGAAGATGCCGTAGGCGATGTGTGTTGTTGTGTCGCTCATTTTAAATTGTTTAAAGACCATCTTCTTCATTCAACATTTTCAATAGCTGTTACAAAGGGTCTCTCACTTCCAAAATAAAAAAAATATCACTCTACTTGTATAACAACTAATCTAGTGATTTATGAAACTGTAACAACAATATACAACATTATACAACAATATTTTAGCCATGAGTAATGAGTATACCATAAAGAATGGTTTATGGCAATTGAATATTTAATTTTTCTCACCTGGAAAGAAACGCAAAGTCATAAAATATGTACATCAAAAATTTCTCGAGGTCTGTAAAAGTAACTTTTCAAAAAGTATAATTTTTACTGACTCACTGATCAAAACAACGTAAAAAACATAATACCATTTTTCCTGAAAAAAATATTTTTTGTTCGACTTCCTTGAAACGATGCGTGTATTTTTATGTTTATCAGCAAACATAACAACTAGGGGTTGAGTATTAATGACAGTGTTTTAGAATTGTATATAACGAAAATTACTGTTATTGAACAAATCCCAAATAATAGTGAAGGATACAATTACACCTACACAAATCTGGATTACACTTTTGTGGAATTAGCATAACAAGAATAACTATGTATTTTAGGTATTTTATTTACCATCATTACATTTTTAGGATGTATATTATACACAGGTATTTTGCGTTTGACGGCAATATGACAATTCATATTTTTTATGATTCTACTACAAGCATAATAGGATAATACGCAGTCATGTTGTTATACTCGGAAAAACACTTTCCCTTGCTTGTGATGATGATGATGCTACTACTGTTAAAAAAAGAACTCAACTTTTAAACATAATATGTTTACTTTTTAAGCAACTACCGGCATCAATTTTGAATTGCCATAACTCACAAAGTTTTTTTTATCTCTTGTTTTCGGCTAGACAAGAAAAGCACCCTTAAAAGTGTTTACGATCTTCACAAGAGTGATCATTACATCAGCCATGCATATCATAAAAGAGCGGAGAAGAGGTGCTACGTATTATTACGCAAGTTCTCACCAGCAAGTGATCAGTTGCCAAAATAAAAATGATGATAATACTTAATACTAATAATAATGGTCATCCGGCAAAAAATTTGTAAAAATATTTTTTTTGTAAACACACACGTGAGTATATCTATCTAACCAAGTGGCTCAAAATTACGGGAATGAAAATCCTGAAAGTTGGCCTGTATTTCCTTTAAACAAAAGTACAATAAATAAATGACAAAAGTGGCAACAAAAGTGGGTGTTTGTTCAATGTAAAATTTACATACATACATGTATGTATGCCTACTTTTCCTACTTGACTGACATCTTCAACTCCAACGCAAATACAGTGCAAACAGATCACGATTTTTATTTATTTTTTATTTTTTTTTGCATAAGAACACTAAAAAGTCATTATCAAATCATCATCTGTTTAAATATCCCCACTTGTTATTATTATTAGTACTATACTGCGGGGAGGATGACGTTGATTAGTATTAATAGTCATAGTTAGTGACGATAATGGTTGATGCTGTGTTGAGGTTGCAGCACAGTTTTATGTACACTTATAATAGGTATACCATACAATAGATATCTATTGCTCATTGCCATTGCTAAACCAAGATTTACTTGATGATTTACACCTGCCATTTGCATAGTACTACTTTTTATGTTTGTAAAAGAGAAACTTTCACTTGAGCTGGCTTGGGAGAATATATAGGTATCTCCCACATATAAAACATATATATTGCTTGTTATATGACGCTTCAAGCAATCAAATTTAAAATTCTTTGAAATATTTCTTCAGTAGCATGTATACATATTATTATTATTATTACCTATTCTGGCTGCATAATAATAAAAGTAGCATGTATTTATTACCTGAATGTAGCACTTTCCTATTTGTACTCACAAAAATAATACTTGAAACATTTTATATTGGCATACAAGATTTCAGGTAGCAAAAAGGATCTGGCTATTAGCATGCAAACGTGATATTTTCATCTTTGATTATCGTGACATCATCACAGCAAACAATAACTGTGAATGAAAACGATATGGCTTTATAACGACACGGATATTAATTTAATACCTGCATTATGTCTTTTATGCACCCAAGTAGCTAGGTATATAATAATAGTAGCCTATTATTAATAGGTATAGGTGCCTATATGTAGGCATGTTTTATTTCTTCTGGCTTTTGCATTTAAAATAAGAGTCTGCTTTTTCAAAAGTAGACAACAACAAGTGTTGTTTAATGCGAAGAAAATTACGATTGTCAGTTTAGACAAAGTTTGAATTTTGAACAGGTGCACACACGACAGTTTGGGTCGTGAATGAAACATTCCAAATTAGGCTTTTGTTTTTTATGATTACCTGCAGGCAAAAGGTGTATCAGGGCATCATTAACTTTATATTATGATTCTCCTCCTAAACAAAAGATGATTTTCTGTAACGTTCAATATGCACGGTTTCAAAGAAAGGAAAACATGGAAGGAACCGTGTAGTAATTACTAATTACAGTGATTTAAGTTGTACTATATAGCTTGTCAAATCCATACACACACAAACATTGCATACTTTTTAAAAAGTCAATATTTGAATATGCGAATCCTAAAATCTGACATGTAGGAAGAGATATATACGATATACATACCTGAATTGCTAATTAGTTTGAAAAGTAAATGAAAATGTTTTTAAATGCTCTGCCTTTACACGTCTCTGGATTTATCAATTTCACATCTTGATGGCTAAAAGTAAACAATATACCATTATTTTGCATTACGAAAAAAAAACATGTTTGCTTGTATATATTTGTTAATTGTAATTTGCTTATTATACATAATTGCATGAATATGACATTTTTTTTTCATCCGTTATCCGTGGGAATTATTTCCTCTTCTTCCGTGTTTCCCTAAATTCCATTGTGCTTTGAAAATATAATACCTATGCATTTGTAATTTTCGCTAAAGCTGAGATATTACAGCACTTAAAAAAACATTAGGCTGACTTTTAATTACACACACAGAGAGAGAAGGTACAAAAGTAAACTTTTTTGTATGCATACGGCACACTGTTCAAAATCTTTCTAAACAACCTTATATAGAGTTTTGCGTCATTCAAGAGTCCATGGTCTATACAGATACAATCATGTGAAGTTTACATTGTAAACTGTGTAAAAGAGCGTGTACGTGAATATGATTATCTATATCAACATGTAATTGGAAAAGCCGCATGGAGAGACGCACAATAAAAAGTTTTTTTTTAAAGTAGGTTGATCCATTAGGATAATATTCTTCTGCCAAGCAAATCAACGATAAAAAATGGTGATTTTTTCCTTCTATTTAGGTAAAACATGTTAACATGGTAGAATAATGCGTATTTGCTAAACGCGAAGAACGTCTTCAATGTAACTTTTTGTGCAAGTGTGAGAGATGACAAGGAGTAATATATTCGATTCTGTTGATAGTTGGTGGTGATAGATAATATAAAACGATGAGCAATCAAGATTAGATTATTTTCTGTGCCCAGTAATATATGACAAGAAGGGAAGGTGACAACATGTAATAGCCATGCACAGAAGGCTATATACTTTGTGCACCTCACATACCCAAGTCATAGTGCTGATAAAAAGACACGCAAAAAAGTGCCTTCGCTGTTGGTGCCTGAGAAAAAGGAGATATATATTTATTTTTTATTGAACCAAAGGATAAAAGATAAAACATGTCGTCTATATAGCAGTCTCTTTCGTTGCAGTATTTACTTCCGATGTTTACAACTTGTGGGAAAACTTGTTGGAGATTATTTCATTTTTTAATGCTTGCTGCTCACACAAGTTGTACATTGATAGTAGTAGTACATATTTTACACATAATAATGCGTTCTCGCAGACAGACCCACGCCGGAACTTTGAAACTCCAATGGGTGTATAATACACCGTGTATTTGCAAAGCTATAATACAGACATATTCTTATGAGGCATGTGCCTTTTGGTTTTTTTGTATAAATCAGTAATGTCATTAGCACGCTCGTTTTTCAATAAGAATTTAACTTGATATATAGCCAAGTGTATTAGAACAATATGAAAATGATTAGAAACAATAGACAGATAAAATACAGAGCCCATTTTCAGGATATCGATAAATGCAACAAAAACAACATAATATATACGCTACAGTACTATATTATTATACTACTACACTTTTTCTCGCTTGTTAATTCACATTAGCAACCAGGTAGAGATTCTGAATGAATGAATGAATGAATGGGATGGATGAAAAAAGGAACGTCAACCTTTTGTCAAATGTATCATCATGAGCTAAGCCACTAATTAGGCTTTACACACAAGTGAAGCGAAACAATGGGAAAGTCTTGATTTCTCATATAAGCATCCATGCATTTCCCCTTGATTAGTTCCCAGTATTCATGTTGAACAGTAAATATTCATTGTTGACGTCGCTGAATAATATATGTGAGTGAGATGAAGAGGATAGCAATCAAAAAGTGAATGGACAGAGTCGTCATCATTTTGTCGTAACAATCATCAATAATACCGACCTCGCCATCATGTCACTTTTATGCTTCCCATTTTATTTTGTACGTCCAACAAAAGCCATCAAACAAAATTATTTGCTCTGCAATTTTCAAAGAACGTGGATGGATGAAATCGATGACTCTTACATTTTATTGCGCTCCGAGCGTATTTGTAAAGTAAACTCATCTCATAAAAAATAATTTGCCTCATATTATTGCATTGGTTATTATTATGCTTTAATGGCACTTGAAAGAGAGATTGATCACTTTTAGAGAAGTATACAGTTACAGTTATTCTTCAACCTTATAATTCATGTCGTAAGCATCTTCATTCCGATTGTGCAAGATAAGTTAAGGAAATATATTATGATAATGAGATGTGAGACAAGATTAAAAAAATAGTAGTTAAAAAATAGTCGTGCTACACAGTCCTGAAACTCTGCGTAAGCTAATTGAAAAAACCATAACTTCAAATAACGACAGGTTTTTTAAATGTTCTTCTTCAGCTTGGTTTATTTGCAAATAATTGGCAATTAAAAGGTCAACGTAATACATAAGTCCAAGTCTCCATTTGACCTTGCTTCAGTTTCAGATATCAATATAAATAACTTGATTAATTATTAAGATGACATTAACCGTTTCTCATCGTTATACGAATACCTTTGGAAAAATTCATTGGAATATATTGACAGCAATATTTGATGAGGTTGCTGTCATTGCTTCTTGTCGAGGTGATCTTTGCCCGTGATTTTTTTTGCACAGTCCGCACTTTTACTTTATATGAATTACCCATTAACTCTCCCACTAATATGCTTTTTCCTTTCTACCTTTACCCTTCCTTCCTGTGACATGTTAAAAAAGAGGAAGAAAACAATGAAATTGACGATGAGTTGGACATGAATGAAATATTTGAAGAGCAAACTGCCGCAGAAGACAGGATAGGATTTAGCTTTCCAACAGCGCCCCAGCCTAAAGAAAATCTAGATAGAGCGGGTTATGGTTGGGCTCCAAACTGGGTTCCAGTTCCAGGTTATCCACCAAATCAAGTCCTCCTGTCCGTAGATCAGAAAGGACAACCTGCAATTAAATTGGGAATAATTGACTTTATGTCGGCTCTGCAGAAAGTGCTTGTACTTTTACCTTCCTTCCCCAAAATCCCCTTACCAACTTTGACAGTGACAGTTGACCCCGGAACTACAGCAAGTGGTGGTCCAGAAAACATTTTCCAGTTTATTCTGGCGCTGATCCCCAGTCTTCCAATTCCCATGTTGTCGATACCAAAGGTCACCGTCCAGTTTGGAGCAGCTCCCGTTGCGACAGAAGGTGCATCCCCTGCAGCGACATCAATGCAGCCCTTGGATTTTGTATCAATGTTGCTGGCTGCTCTTAAAGAAAAGGCAAGCTTTACAAGGAGTGTGACAGATATTATATTTGGCTCAAGAACAACTACAACTACAGCTACGCCTCCTTCTACTCCTACTACGCCTCCACCTGCACCTCCTACCGGAGGATGGGGACCAATACTACCACCACCGGCACCACCAGCTCCTATCCCAAATCCACCAACAGGTTGGGGGCATGCACCTCCAGTACATCTACCAAATTACGGATGGCCTCAGCAACCCCCAGTAGTTCAACCAACCCCTTCACCTACACCACCACCACCACCGCCGCCGCCACCCACTTATGGCTGGCCTCAACAACCTCAAGTTCAACCAACCGCTCCACAACCACTACCACCACCTAATTACCATTGGCCTCAACAACGACCCCCTTCAGTGCCACCACCAACTTATGGGGTACCCCAGCCTCAGCCTACATATGGGGTGGCCCCTCCTCCACCTACTTATGGCGTACCGCCACCTGCCCCCACATATACTCAGCCAACTCCACCACCAACATCATGGCAATCCCCTCCTCCCCCAGTACCTTCCTATGGAGTTCCGCCAGTTCAACAAAATTATGGTGGCTATAACAAAGGCAATTTCATAATACCCAGAGTCAATAACAATAATGTTCAGCAGCCTGGTGCTACTCCTAGTGGAAATCAGTTTGTCCCTTTCCCCGCTGGACAGTGGCCACAAAATGTGTACAGTCAACAGATTGCCAACTTGCTTGCCCAATCACCAGTACCTACAAACACCATTCCCCAATCCCCAGCAACTCAACGTAGCGGTCAGCAGAATAGTGAGGAAGTAAGACTCAGCAACCCACCACCACAAGGCGTTTCAGTTCCAATAGGGAATCCTCCAGTAGGAGACTACTGGAGTACTCTTTGGAACTATGTAAACGGAAATATAACCGCGTCTACAGGCCAAGAAGCCGTGACGCCTGAACCAAGAACAAGTATCTTACCGCCGCTTCCTCCCGTAGCACGGGAAGAATTAGAAAACTATGTTGATGACATTGATAACAATGATTTAATTTTAAATAATCCCCCTTCCCCACAGTCAACTACTGAATCCAATGATTTAGAATCTGTACAGTCAACGCCCAATCGTCAAGCAAATTCTATGAATGAGATTGGAATTGTGAATAGCAATGTACAAACCAATTATCATGATGATCAGTACAGGGAAATGGCTGCATACACCTCATCAGCACCAACAATGGCTTCAGCTTCAACTGGTGGTGGTGGTGGGATAGGTGGTGGGATTGGTGGCGGTTGGAATAATACATTAACGTCTGCCTCAACACTAGGTGCACACATCTATCGACGTACTTTTGTTAATTCTCCTGTCACATCAGCAATAAACAGAGAATTGATAACGACCCCAATGCCGGAATTAATCACAAGTACTACTAATACTACTGCTGCTGCTATTGTTGCAATAAATAACGTGACTCAGCCAGAGTCAAGAATGGACACTGACGACGACGACTCTGGGACGGTTCTTCGAAAAAAGAAATTGAGATTCCGTAGGAAATGGAAATTGCACACAATTACTACTGATGATGATGAGCCATCCGTTTCTGAATCACGTGACACTCCAAAAATTAAACAAATGCCCAAAGACGACGAAAAATCGGATGAAGTTGAAGATATAACATTTAAGGAAATTATTGAGATTTTGGAGCCAGATCAAGAGCAGAAAAGTACACAACGGTCCCCTGTTTATATACATTCCAGTAGCACGACGCAAGATCCTGCTGATCCTTCCATTATTTATCCAAATACCACAATGGACATGACCACAACAGACGTTCCTGACAGCACCTTCCCCACCGAGGACTATTTCAACCTTCAAAACGGAATAGATGGAGTAACTGAAAACATTAAGGTTGACTTACCCTTCACACCTATGCCTGAAAATAATGACCTGTGGGAATTGTTATATAATGAGCCTTTGGGGCGCAGAGAAAAAAGAAACACTAATCATAATGACGTGATTTTGGACTCAGGTAAAATTTATGGACTGGTTGACAACAATGAAAAACACCCTGCATAAAGCACGACCTTCCACTTGGCTCAAAATCAAACTTCAATCGCCAGTTGTATTAGAACCACAGCAGTTAGCCAATAACACGCTCTAACATGGAGCGGACCTTCTTGTAGCCCCTACCAATTATAGCCTGATTAACCCTGTAGTGTAAGAATTATTTAAAAGAAAGAAAAGAAAGTATTATGATGACATTTTTAAAACATTCATATTTTTTATGACTGATGTACATTTTTAAAAACTACATTTTCGTTTGTGACCGGAGATGACTGAATTCTGGACAATCTTCGTTTCGTAAGATCACTGAACCTTGTTTATCCGCACTCCTCCTTTCTCACTTTTTTTAGCTACCTCATATATGTAATTATCATCGCGACAAATGCACCATTGTAAATTATTTGCTAGCTTTCACATATATTTTTAACTATTTTTTTATGCACCTATACCAATGAAGAATCCATTTTACTAAAGCACATCTCCAACAAGACATTTGAATTTGTGTACTTTCTGATTTTCATTTATTTGTACTTTTGAAGAAGAAATGAAAAGAGAACAGAGTCTCAAAAATATAATTCATAAAACTCTTTCCAGTTTTTTACGGCAATGTATTTCTTCGGTTAGAATTATATACGCTTATTATTGTGCACCTGCCTTCAACTGTCTCCTCTAACTCTCTGTCATTGATACATATACACCCTGTAACTACTATAATATATATTATTCCACACAATTTGAACATCAACATTATACATATTGTAATGTACTTATTCCTCACAATACACTCAATCATCTTTGATTTCATTTTTATATTGAATTTTTACACACTACACAATGCAATTTTGTAAAAATGCAACTTATCATACTGATTTGGTTTTATTAGCAGATTATAATGGTTTTATTCGATCTATTTCAGGAAAAGGACCATCTCAAAATTACGGACCACCAAAACCAGGTTAGTAATGATGAATTCACGCTTTAATAGCTAATTATATGCAAGTTTGGAAATTTGACAGAACATAGGTACACATATTATATTCATCCCTTGTATGGATGTATTCAATTTATTTATTTTTTGTAAAGACTGATCAACAAACAAAGTAATATAATAATTTCTAAGTTAAAAGTAGCTTTGTTGACATGATTTAATAATATGATACTAGACGATAATATAAACAATATATACATGACAAATTATGTATATATATTTAACTATTTACAAAAATGTACACGTGATCAATAATTAACAATAGTGTACAACAAGTTTTTATATTACAATATTTACAAGAATGTATATACAAAGTTTGTATTACAAACATCATCCCCTAGTCCTCTTTCCTTTGCTTCTTTGATGAAGGAGCTGCAGCCGCAGTTGCTTTTCTTTTACGTGTTGTAGGGTAAGCAGCCAAAATATCTTTACTGGGGACTTGTGGGTGCCATCTTTCTCCATGACGTTTTAGGATGTCCCTTCGGGATAGTCCTGAAATAGTGAAAACAAATTTAATGATTTTATTGCATTTGCAACCTTGTCGATGGTTTAAAATTACATTACAAGTATTGACTTACCTCTTTTACAAACAAAATACGTAAAACGCAGTACATCCGAGTGAACGGTATTGAGATGCCGTGTTAGGTGACTCTCCTCCCCAAAACTCCATTCGCATCCAGCAACTGTGCATTTAAATGGTGTTTTTCCAGTATGAGTTCGTTCATGGGCATCTAGATTTGTACGAGATGTAAAGTTATTTCTGGGACAAAAGCGGCATACCAAGGCGTGTATCTTTCTGCACTCCTGCAGCCCTTCACTTGTACCCCAGTCCTTTTTGCACGTGCTGCAATTAATTTTATACAAATGATATTAATTAATTTGATGTAAAATAACTTTTACATTTTAACGCATTCTATTAAATATAAAATTACTTACTGGCATCTGAAACGATGAATTTCGTTATGGCGGAGGAGATCTTTTTCATTCTCAAAAGTCCTGCCGCATTCTGTAGCAGTGCAACGAAAATGTTTCTTTTGTCCATATAAAAAAGTATCAATACTGGAGGTCCTCGAAAAATCCCACCCTGTCCTTGCTTTCACTTCCTCCAGAGTTTTTCGATCTCGGAAAAAGTGGTACTTTATCTTTGGCGTCTCATTTTCCATGATGAAAGCCATGTGTTGCGACTGACGTCCTGCTGATTCCATAAATACGACTTTAAAGAATGCTGACGGAGCTGAAACTTTTTGTCCCATTGATAGTACCGGATCACTGAAAGAAATAATAAAAAATAAAATCATTTGCGTTAATCGTTAATGCTAATGGTATATTGGGTAAGGGTTTAAATGTTTAAAAAAATGTTCTTGCCTATTGTCATATATTGGACCAGCAAAAACCCATACACGTCCCCACTTTGGGACTATGTGGTCGCGGATAAAGTTTTCTAATTTCACCCAACGACCACCGTTTAATTTGGAAACAAAGGGACAGACATTTGCCATTGAGAAAGTTTTTTCATATATTTCTTGCGAACCGCGATGGTTATCACCGGCAGCCAAATGACCGCAAACATAACCCAAATTATGTATTGCGCTTGGACTGATTTGTGGTGATGTCAGTTCTGGATCCGGTAGAAATGGGAGTGGGTACACGTTCTTGGGGCTTTTGATGGATTTCTTTGTGAGGCATTCCATAGTCCAAATAGGGATTCCTTTGTCATCATCATAATAAATTAAATACTGTTCTTTGTCCAGTATTTTCTTGGTCAGAGTAAATCCAAGCTGTGTCCACTTTTCCTCGAAACAAACTTCTGGTAATTTTCCAGTTGGCTTATGTTCTTGTAGTCCCATTAGGATTTTGTGATCTTTCATTAGGTGGTCCACCATTGCACCGTACAAGGAGAAATGACTTCTCCCACAAAAAGGACATGATTTGTCGCTTGGTTGGTGGTATTCTCTGTAATGCTTCGGCAGGTCTAGCTGCAGTTTACCTTTACATTTGTCGTATTCACAGGGCTCAAATAGAACCTGATGTCTTTTCCATCCATGTCTAATAACGACATTCCTATCCTTATTTTTGAACTTGCATCCGGGGTCGATGCATTCTACATCCTCCTCCTGCAAAAAGAAAATGACAAAAACCACGATTTTTAAATAGTGCACATATAAATTAATGAAGCATGATTACCAATAAAATTATAAAAATAAAATTATATAAAGACACAAATTACCTTTCCAACTGATTCACCATTGTCCATATTTCACTGGAGTCACACAAATTTTCCAAGCTTTTTGCCACTTCGAATTGATAATTGATACAATTTCTCCAAAGATCAATTTAAAAATGAATAGTGCTTCTTATCCTGTCTCTACTGATATTTGTTCGGAAAACTTAACAATTTCTCTTTAAGTTTCTCAAGGTGTCAGACATCCAACTCTGATGAACTTTTACCAAAAACTAGACAAATTTACTAAATCTCCAGTCGTATTTATACCAAAACCTTTTTCCGGAAGAAATGTCAAGAAAGTTACACTCATTCTAATTATAGAAATACTGAACATCAATTTGTAAAGAAAATATAATCTTATCAAATCTTCATGAACTTTCAATATTTTCGATAATAATTTAAAAAAAGAAATTATACTTTCTCAACCGGAAGTCATCTTCAAATACTTTTGTAGACCAGCAAAAAATTCTTGGAATTTTCGCACTTCAATAACTGATAAGATAACAAATGCAAATAATAATGCTTATGCTTACATATATGAAAGTCACCTTCTCAATAAAATGAACAATGAGAGTTGGAATTATTTGTCACGTACTCACTGTGATGAAAGTTGAAAATTCATTATTGATACAACTTTTATTACGTCTCCAGTCGTATTTGTACCAAAACCTACTTTCGGTGTAAATTTCAAGAAATTTACAATTATTCTAATTACAGAAATATACTGAACAACAATTTGTAAAGAAAATATAATCTTATCAAAT
>JAITYZ010002476.1:0-14902 GCA_027744595.1 Paronellides praefectus
GATGAGGCGAAGGGGAAACTTTTTAACAATCTTCTGGCAGGCGTTCCATCTTTAGTCGACTGAATGAGATAGTGAAACTTGTCACTTTCCGTTAAATTTTTATCACGGTCAATCTCTTCGAAGGACGCCCAGAAAGGTAACCACTCTCTCACCTCTCCACTAAACTGGGGTAATTCTCTTTTTGGAAGTTTCCTATGTAACTTCAGACTGCCATCAGCAACAGGATCTGGTGTGGATGGAGTATTGCTCTGGGGAATTATTTTCTCCACTTGCACTTCGTACATCACCATCCGTATAACAAACTTTTCGGAATCCAGTGCGACAGCTTTATATTTTTCAGTTTCGTTGCCCTTTCCCAACTTTTCTAACAACTTTGCACACGCATCTCTGTACGCTTTAAACTTCATTTTATAATAACTCCAAGCGTACTGGAGATCATCTTCTCTCCCCTCATGCTTGTCTATGAGGTCTAGTAGCGTTTCTTCGGATGACTTCAAGATATCTTCAGCAGTCTCCACGGAAAGGATAAAGGTCGCTAAATCCATATCTTTCTTTTTTGGTTTTGGATTCGGTACAGGAACCGCAATATCACGAGTACTTACTCGCCACAATTGTGCCAAAAACGAAAACTCAAAGAGCTCTTCACTGTCTGCATCCGCCAGATTGGACAAATCCACAAATTAAAAGTTTCGAAACACAACTAAACAATAATTTAACAGTCACAAAACGCGTGATCCTGGCAAGATCGCCATATGTTGCAAAATGAGCAATTTAGAGTTAAATGAAACGCTCGAAATTAATCGGTTTCCACCTTGGAAAGCCCAGGTTGCGGGGGTGAACTGTACAGAATATTCCAATCAGCTCGAATCACAGAATCACGCGAGAAATGAGTGCCAATGTTGTGTTTTGTCGAACAAATTTAATTACTGACAAGATTACTTTATTTACAGTGATAAAATAGAACTCCAATTACAAAGAAAATGAATAGTTAAAAATACAAAGAGCACTGAAAAAATATACAGTAAAATATTCTGCCTCGGTGCAGCGAGAGTAAACAAGGTGTCTATACACATTGGGCTGGTGTAAGATTGGTTGTTTTGGTGGAGTTCTCAGGCAGCAGCAGCAGCACCGCATTGCATCAGCCAAAAAAGAAGTGTGCTCTGCTCCTCGTGCAGAGGCTAGTTCCTCCACTGCCACCAATCGCTCTGAGAGCTCATAGAAAAAAGGGTTATTTTGGGACAATAGGTATGAATGTATTTTATTATGAATTATATGCTTTTTGGTTTAATACGTTGTTAAACATGCCATTTCTACCTTGTAACAAATTCCGTAACAGAGTGTGACGAACATCATCATTTCCGAACAGTACAAGACACAAACTTTTCTACTCCCTGAACTATATTTTTGTCATTTCAAATGTTTAAAAACTAAAAAATGCTATGACTACATTTAATAATGAAATTAAAAGTTACTAAGACTATAAATAAACTATAACTATAAATTATTATTTTAATGCGAAAATCATTCATTTTTACGATTCTCACGGTCACATCAAATATTCTTTCCATCATTTCATCTATTTATTTATATAACAAAAACTTGTTACATTGCACCGGAGTACACTAGAAATATATATTTAATTAATCAACATCTTAAAGCTAAAAGGCTTTTAGTAAAAGCTATCATATTATAATTTGTACTTTGCTGCACAAATATGTTCTACTTTACTTTATCACTTATCGTTAAACTAATCATTGATCAGAGAAAGCAAAACAATCTAATTTGATTTGAGATCATTTTATAACAAAAACCTGAAGCTGAAGCCCATTTGTATATTTAGTCGACAATACCTATGTTGCATAATATATATAGCATATTATGCTATGTAGTTACCACATTGTAGTACTAAATCTTAATTAACAATGATAAATAAATAATTAATTGTGATACTACATCATAAATCGTGAGTACATTGTGATTTGCTTATGTTGAGACCGAATACTTTGAAATCATACATCGTTGCACGTCTCACCATCTTTTCTTCCCATTATATCTTGGTAACCGTGTCTAGTATACCGGGAGAGCACAGGTTCTTTCGGAATTTCATAATCATAATCTATATCATCAACAAGAAATTGTTTGAGTGATGGTAGCTGCTCCCAAACCTTTGACTCGTACATCCGACCGGTATACAAATAATTTCGAATGTCAACACTCTCATCCGCTGATTTTCCAACTTGGATTTGGTCAGTAGTTTCCAAAGCATCGTTTGAACTTCCCTGTATACGTAAATACTCCAATGTTTGGATATCCAGCAAAAAGTTGTAGTTGGCTGTTGACTTGTCGCAAATTTCAAGAGAGAGCAGTTTGGAGCTGGTTGGGATTGAGGTAACAACATTTTCAATATGCTCATGCTCAATGGCATTGGCGGAAGTAATTTGAAGATCAATCAACTTGGGAAAGTTTTGAATTAGCGAAAGAACTTTGTGAGTTTTCGCATTTTGCAAATCCAAAAGAAGCCGTTGAAGATTCGGTGCTTGGAGATTGGCCAACATTTGGTACAAGCCCTCTTCTTGCTCCTTTTCCTCCTCCTCATCGTCATCGCAACTGCCACTGTAGATAACGAGCTGAATCAGGTTTGAAAATTTGTCCTTAGTCTCTTCTCGGCAGTTAAGTAATGTTGGCAAACTCAGTTTGACTTTCTTGAGTTGACTAACGTACGAAGTAAACAAAATCTCCTCCACTTTTAAAGGTAAGAATTCAACTGCGATGCACAGGAACTCGAGATTGGGCAGTTTAGGGAGACGGAATGGACGCATTTTCATGTCCAATTTTTTTTCATCCAAGTCGTGATCAGGGTTGAGAGCACCGAGTAAAGTCAAAGATTTTAGGTTTTTCATTTTTATCAAACAATTCTGAATCCATCGGTAGTAGTCACTGGGGGAAGGTGAGCCATCACCGTCGATTTCAGCAATTGCCACAGTTAAATACCAGACGTTCACATGTTGGCCAATAGTCTCCAGAATCAGGTTCACCTTTTGAAAAAATACGCCGGCGTTGTTTCCAATTTCGACTTGGGGGAGCATCGTAAGATTCCTGGAAATGAAGGGAACCGGTGCCTTGTTCGAAGGCGTAGATGTTTTGAAATATTCGTAGAATTCCTTGATTCTTCCAAGAGTCAGTGTGAATCCTCGGAAAAGCTGGTGAGCTCCTGATGCATTGAAGTTGTCTGGCGGAACAGAAATTGGTAAGGTGAGGGGATGTATCTCAAAATATTTACTGATGACGTTGTTCCACCGGCGACAAATCATGCGACATTTCAAGACATCCTTCTTATCCAAAAATGGAATGAGGGTTTTAAGCACCTGATGAAAATACAAAATACCAAACAAAAGATTCAAGAACAGAACAGTAGAACAATTATTCAAAATAAACGCATTTAATGATGTAATTATTTTAAATTTCAAACACAAAAATCTTATTTAAGTGTCCTCAGTCCTCATACCTTCTCCTTTGGATTCTCGAGAACTTCAAAGACCTTTTCCCATTCCTAAATAAGAGAAGGAAAATTTCTATAAATAACTTTCCACAAAGATATATTCTGAACTCTCTGATCGATACTAATTAAAATCATTATTATTTTAATTTAAACAAAAATGGTAATTTACGTACTATACTGCTATCAGATGTTTCTACAGGCAATTCCGGTTTGGTTTCCTTCGCCGGATTTGGACTGATTTCAGCTTCCACCAAAGCATTTCGTACGGCTACTTTCTTCGCTTTCTTTGGTGTTACAACAGGTTGCCCCTCCTCATCCGAAGTTGGAGGGAGAGGGCGAAGGCGCTTCTTGTATACTGTTATATTGCCCTCAGACGTTTCCTCAGATATTTCCGGCTTCATTTTCTTTGGCAGATTTGGACTGATCTCAGCTTGCCCCAAAACATCTTGTACGGCTACTTTCTTTGCTTTCTTCGGTTTCGGTGTTCCAATAGGTTGCCCCTCTTCATTCAAAGTTGGGGGAAGACGAAGGAGCTTTTCGTATTTTACAATCTTTCTCGCCAGTACTTTATTTCTCATGTCCTTTTCTTCAATCTCCTTCTCAAACTTCCTGATCTGTTTCTCCATTGCGGCACATTTGTTTCGCCAAAACTGGACGTCTCCCGTCCTCGTCTCCATTTTTAATATTGCTTGGTCCAAGTGGAGCTGCCAGTAATAGAATTTTGAAGGAAACCCGCACTCAACAGCTTTTAAGTCTGAAAACAATTTTTGCAAATAAATAAATTTGAAATTAGCACTGAGCTTTTAAGTTAAAAGAAATCACTCAAAACAACTTCACTGACTACACAAACTCACAAGTTATGAGTCATAACTTCATCCCAATATTGAATGTAACAATTAAAATTACAATACAAAACCTAAACTTACTAATTGCCAATCAAGCAAAACTTTCCAACGTCAATGAACTTTTCGGAACAAATCCAACGAAAATGATTCCTTAAAGAAGACCAAAATATCACTGGTCTAGTCTGGTAATTAAATTTTGACTGCTAAAAATAACAAGTAAATATCAATCAACATAAATGGATGCAGGTGAGCGTACCAACCAAAAGTCAAATTCAGCGTAGAATTGTTTTTCCTGATATTCACCTCCACATTCTTCCGCAATACAATGAAATGGGCAGGTATTCACACTTCAACGAAGCAGAGCAAATGAGCAGAGTAGAAAATACGGTAAAAGCATCATGCATCAATGTAGAATGTAGATTCTACATGCACCCAAACCACCGCATTGTGCTTTGTTTCATGTGTACTTTCCTCCCACAATATTGTTTGCGCCTTTTGCAACTTTATTGATGGGGCGCTTTGAGAGTTTTTGTTCCTTTAAGAAAACTGGTGCATTGGAATTTATTGTCCAAACGGTTTTGAACAAAGAAAATGTTTCCAAAAAAATGTATTCGTTATTCAGATTCTGAATTTCAGAACTTCAGAATGTTCACAAGACGGTAGGTAGTAGGTACCTATTACTGGCAGTAGTCGCGGAGAGGGAGCAGGGGAAATGAACTTTGGAACGAACATGGAACATGGAATCAATTTAAAATAGGTTAAAAATTTAAATTAGTAGAAAATTACTTTTACTCCACTGATTTCAAGCTCGTCACTGACGAGTCGCCAGGGAGATAATTCGACTTGCTAATGATAACGACTGGCTATCTTTGTCGGTTAGGCTGTGTAGTCCAATGAATCTGACAATGAGCAAAATGTATGGTATGGCAAGGTTCTGTATTCAAGGTAACATCCCTTAAATACAACTATGATTGCAATTGTCATGGAGCCAGTTTTCAAACTATCACAAACT
Source organism: Paronellides praefectus (assembly GCA_027744595.1). Lineage (NCBI taxonomy): Eukaryota > Metazoa > Arthropoda > Collembola > Entomobryomorpha > Paronellidae > Paronellides > Paronellides praefectus. Next base: position 5,357 of record JAITYZ010002476.1, read on the forward strand.
TATAAGAAATAACGATAAAAATCTTATTATTACGTCGTTTACACGCAGTTATGCTTTCTGCAGTTATGAATCAGGCTTTGCAACAAAACTATGCTTGTTTTAAAATTTTCTTTCCAAGTACATTTTTATTTTAGAAGCCCCGTACAATTATAGTAAAATACAAAACAGTTTTAATATTTTTTCTGGTGGATCATTAGCTTGAAAGTTATAACTTGTGATTACGAGTTATAAGTTACTCCTCCGAGTTTGGATAGGTTTAATGACTAGCTTTTATTTGGTTCTAATTTGCTTAAAAATAAATGAGAAAACATAACGTGATTTGTATTGGCTTAACAATATAATATGTTTATAGATTATATGCAGGATTTTCAACTATAATTTAATGATTGCAATTAACTTTTTAATTATCTTATATTGATTGATAGATAACCATTTAACTCAGAATATTATTAGAAAATCAAATATTTTATCCCTGATGCTTTGCACATACCGCGTTGCAAAAGGTTTATCAATATTTGCAAACGGCTGATATCTAAATACAAGTGGCCTTAAAGCCTTTGCTTCATACCATAAAATTTTACTATATCGTTTCAGACTCAAGCTTTTGGCCCTTGTATGAACCAACCAGCTTGTAGACACGCATCCGCTAACAGATTTGGCCGATTGTAGGGTAATTCTTGGAATAAAGTGCAAAGAAACCATTAAGGAAAAACAAGCTGCGAGAGTAATGGTCAATAAAAACACAAACACAAAGTTTGTCATTTCCTCCGACTTTTTTAAAAGGACACAAATTAAAAGGGAAATTGTCCAGAATAGAATGGAGAATGCTGCACTAATGTAAATCTCAACAGTTTCCTGAACCAGTTTGTAAACTAGTGAGATAAGCCTACAAAGCGTCATTGCAAATCCACAAGGTAAATGCCTTATGTTCATCGCCAACATTTTCGGCATACAAAGCAAGTTTGAGATGCCACCGAAGATGAAAGTTATAAAAATTGCGTATGTTCTAACACAGTCCAATGAACTGTACAAGAATATTAGACGGAAAATGAATATCAATACGATTTCAATTGTCATTCCACTGGTATTTTTGCTAATACTGGGTTTGATAATGTGGTAGAAGGGATCCAACTTCAAAAGCATGCAAAATGGTACATATGCTATGGATAATGATATTATTCCAATAATCAAGAAAAGAGCACCAATATCCATGGTAACGGGTCTCATTTTCGTCTTGGTTTAATCCTACAAACAATTTGCGTACAAAATGAATAATTAAGCTTGTTATTTGTACGCAAGTTTTATTAACGAAGCTTTACATTACTTACCGCGATACAACCTTCCTCGGAGTATAATCAACTGGTTGATTCCTGAAATGGTGGAAGGGTGAGATAAAAGCAGAAGCATGACAAGTACAGCAGAAAAAGTGAGAAAAATTTGCAAAGAGAAAACCAATATCTGACCAATTTTTAGTTGGTGGTCAAAAATCAGAAATTGGCTGGATAGAATGTAAATTGACTGAAACCCGAGAATAATGTTTAAAAAACTTAGGACAACGAAATAAACCCACCGAGATCTTTGGTCATTTATCGTAACCTTGGGCTCACCATTGAAAACCTTCCAACAAAGTATGGAAGGGGGCAAATAAAAGAACCCTATTTCGATGGCTATAAGCCATAACTTTTCAATCTTACGGAGCATTTTACTAGCCAAATGAGCTTAATCGTGAGCTAGCTAATCCCATACTAAAAGTTGTACTTGTCTCAAATTCTGTGATCAAGCATTTCGAGAAACTTGAAAGGAGGTTGCCGTATTCAATTTTTCCAGTTTGTGATGACAAATGCCATGTTTTAATGCATGCAATTTGCTTCTACAAATCAGTTAAAATGGCACGGTTTATATCTAATTGCAATTTTAAATATACGGCAATTTGGGGTAATGTTGCAAAAATTAGATACAAACCAACCTTTTCTAAAAAAACATAATAACTTCTAGAAAACGAAGACCATAATCAACAATATCTGAGGATTAAATTCAATGCAGTTAATCTATTTTAATGCAAAAATACTTTACTTTAATCAGCTTTATAAGTCGTCGGTTAACACAATACGTAACTAAACGCACGATCATCTTCAATCTCGCAGCTTATAAATAACAAAATACGACTTCAAGGTTAAAAAATACACCATAATCAGTACTCTCCCGGATAAATAGGTAGTTGTGGCATTAATTTGTTGTATGTTGAAAATCGTGCCATTCCGATCATATAACTAATATGTCATATTTAAGTAATTTCAAACCTATTTGTCCAAGTCATTTAAATATAAAGCATGCATGTCATAAATCATATTTCTTTTAAAATTATTTTAATTTTTCTAATCATATCCTAACGGCATAAGCTGTGATGTCATTCCATTTTTATGCAAAAAGGCAATTTCTCTTGGAATTGGTGATATAAACTATTGCTTAAATTTAAATTAAGCTAGTTAAGATAGATGATTAACAAAAGTTAGGTACGATTTTTAGGTTGGTTACTGATTATTTCACAACGAGGAAATGATGGAAATTAAAAAAAATGATTGATTATTTTTTAAATAATTATTACCAAGTAATTACACGCGTTGTTAAGTCAACTGCGTATCAGACACAATTACAGAGGAAGTAATAAAACAAGAGTTTCAGTAAAATCGGTTAACATAAATCCATATATTTTACTTCATTTTGCCATATAAAACTACATACATCTAACTATAAGGAATTGCTAAAACAAAAGTGATTTATGACGACTTACGACAAACCGTTACCTATTAACTTTTATATGACAATCTCAACGACTTGTAAAGTTCCTTAAAAGAAACGATTGTGAGAAGAATAAATAAATTATACTTCGCGATATGAGTTATTATAGTAAAAATAACGTGATTTTTGCCAGTAAGAAAATGCAACGATTACTACTAATTGTCATGTAAGTTTACCAAAACGTGCTCTGTTACTCTCTTAAAGTAAATTAGTCATCGTCATTAAGCAAATGCAATTATAAATTATATGCGACATCATAATTCCACTTTAAGTTAATTGTAATGATTTCCTGTGCTTCTATAAAAGTTATATAAAAAGGGTGCGTTTCACGCTAAAATTTTCGTATAAAAGTCTGGTATTCTGCCCAAAAAATTATCAGATCCAACTTAAGATTCCAAATCTTACCAACCATCAATCAACCAACAACCAATTAACCAACCATGCGAGTCACACTGATTTTCGCCGCCATTATCTTTGTGGCCACCTTGTGTCTTGATACGGTTTGTATACATTCCTTAACAACAAAATATTTTGACTTATCCATAAAAATTATTTTTTATTTCTAATCACATGTTTATTTGATTAATTTTATTTTCAGGCATTTGCCTCTGTGAATTCCGATCTGGAAGCTTTCAACGGGGAAATGAAGGTACAAAAGGTAGTTAAGCGTGAACTTGGGTTGACGGACAGATTCGGATTTGTGAGCGGCGCAGAAGAGGACGAGGGCGACGCGAAAGCCTGTTGTCCTTGCGGAAGTACGGCTTTTAGTTTTATTCTCTTTCATGTGAAATGACGTTACATGAGTTTCTAAAATCTTATCGAGTTGAATTTGTTTCCTTCCCTTTTTTAGCTCATCATTGCTGTGGATCCATGTGTCACGGTTAACGAGACAAATGTCTTGGACCAAATCTCTTTTTGCAACGGATATTTAGTTAGAATACATGGAATATTACATACAATATAATTTATATATAATCTAGCGAAATAGGCTGAAAGTTTAAAGAGTTTATCAATTTGTTTTGTAAATCTTGATACGTAAATTAAAGAGAATTCATTTTTGATTTTGTTTATTACCAAAATACTTGGCAAGGCTATTTTCTCCAATGTACTTTTAACATAAAATGAACTATAAATGCATTTATCGTATAGTTTCCATACGTGAGTCCATTTATAACAAACCATGATTTTACCATGGTATGGCTTTCGGCTTAATTGTTTGTTTTTGAGTTGCAGTTTTTACCCATAAACTACTCCATCGCGTCTAGTTTTCAGTTGAAGCTATGTATTAACTTGCAAACAGTCATCTACCGTTGAACATTTGGTTTGCTTGTGTCTGGGCCATTATGGCAAAATTTACAAAACATGGCATCCAATAACCTCAAAAGCCTTAAAATAACATTTTCCCTGACAATAAATGTGTAACTTCAGCTAAATCTATGTAGAGATCATCAAAAATACACCATATACATATGTATGTATTTTGTGTATTATACACCCATTAAAAATTAACCCATTTTACCCAGAAACCCATTAAAACCCGGCCGGGTTGGTCATTTTGTTAAAACCCTAGGATTTAGTTCACTCTTACCAAAACCAAAGCAAAAGTACCTGACTATTTGTTATAATTTTATATTAATACAACATGTCCACCAATATTTTATGAATTCAAACTTCGCATATTGCCTTGGATGCCAATACTTTTAAATACGGAATTTGAAAGGCACAGGTACGTATATATTTACATGTATTTAATTAAACAAGGTAAAGGAAAAATTACATGCATAGTATACACTTTCTATAAAAAACAATTCAACTGAACATTGGGTTAATAATGCATTATAAATAAAACTCAATCTATTTAAACATTGGTGCATAGCGTACCAGCATATACGCATTTTGTAAAGAAACAACCTTGTGTAAAGTCAAAATTTCAATTTATTATTTGGGACAAAACTCGTTTTCATGTATAAAACTCAAATAATATAGCCAATGTGTGGTTGTTTTCATGTTTTCCCATAATAGAAACAATTATTTTTTTTTAAACAAAGACAAAGTTTAAAATAAGCAATGCCACTAAATATCAATATTTTGCTCTTTCTACAAGATTTAGTGCTCTTTCTTTTCTAGTTTTTCTAGGCAGTAGACAAAGTATAGTTTTAAACTCTTTGTATTTCCCCAAAAATGATAACAGAATTACAAAAGGATTTAATATCCTTAATAGACTATGTATACTTTTACCTTCATCCCCTGCAAGTCGGCTGGAAAAAGGACTTTTCTGGGCTTGAGTCTCACAAATTAAACCATTCTTCAGAGTTTATATGGCAAATTTTAAAGTTACAAATCTTCGTCATTGCACTGTCTTGCGCTTATGTTCCTATTACACATTACTACTTCACTCCCCGAATGAATTTCTCCATTATTAACACCTGTATATTTGCAACAGCCGGGCAGTTTCTGATGGTTGCTTTGGTGCAATACCACCTTGTACGGAAATCCAAGTTTCTTTGTATCGATGCAACAAACTGCTTGATGGAAGTTAACAGGCAAATGGTGGAATCTTGTGAGTTGTTAGGGATTTAATACCTTTATGAAGTGGGCATTTTTTATTTTAAAAATTACCCCTTTTTACGTAATTTCAGTGTCAAAGCCGACCAGGAACATTTCAAAATCTGGAAAAGGAGAAAAGACAGACCGAGGGAAATGGAATAAAGACCAGCTTGTAAATCGGGCCAGCATTCTCTTGGTGGTTTGTTGCGCGCTAAGTCCAATCTGTATAACGTTTGTTGCAATCTTTGAAAATTTTGACCCGTACTACCATATTCTCGGAGATGTGCTAACAGATACTCACTACCGCTCATTCACGGAAATCATGCTTGCACTTTTGTTCCGAACCTTAAGCGTGGCCTTTGTTACCGCCGAAGGAAGCAGAGTTGTGGCAATTGGAGTAATCACGTCGTTGATTGCATTACAATCTTGTCAGGAATGCATTCAAATACTAGAGCACCGAGTCCATGGAACCCCTCAATTTGTAAAATGGTATTTGAAATTATATCTAGCATACCTCATGGTAGACACATTCATTTCTGAAATTGTCTGTATAATTCTGTCGAATATCTTCTGGCTAACGGTCCAGGCCCTCTGGTTCTGTACTGTGGCAGTAGGACGCGTAGAACCTTTGATGTATTGTCTGTTTCTAATTGTTGCTAGTACCTTGGTAGTTGGTTCACTTCTTGGTCTCCAGTATGCAATTAGCATATGTCAAAAGAGCAGAAAGTTGATTGAGAAACGAAAGTTGTTGGCATTGAGGCTGTATGGTGAGGATAGGACAAGGGCAAGAAAATTAGATAGAAAGATGGTGAGTAATTTACGGAAAATAGCTGCCCGGTATGGGAATTTCTTTCCCTTGGATGAACACATGTTGGCAGACTACTGGACAAATCTGACTGAAACTTGGTGCAATTCTGTTTTGCTTTTTGATATTTAATGCAGTTACTTTTACATTTTGTCTGTTGTTGTTTTAAAGAAAAATTGTTTTAACTGATTAGGATTGCAATGGAAGAGCATAGTAATCTTCATATTTTAATTTTTGATAAAAGAGTCAATTTAGTTTGGATTGACTTACGACGAAAATCAGGATTTACTCTTATGTTTAATTGAAAACGTTACGGTGTCTTAACATATTGAAGCATCTGATCCCACCTACTTGCTAGCATATAAATAATATCAGGTTTGATGTACTATATATTATTTATTTATAGTTGAACGTGTCGGTTAATCCTTTTAATATTAAATGTATAGGTTATACTGAAGTTAGAACTGTGCGGACATTTAGTTAGGCTTATTTTGAGTGATGTGAAACCTTTTATTCAGTTTATTTACTATTTATTAGAATTAGAACTGGGCAGTGGGTTATTTTAATAAAGTCAAGTTTTAAGTTACAATGAAAGGTTAGGTAAAGTAAGTTAAGTGCAAAAGGTTGAATGTTATTTAGAAAGCATTTTGAATGTGGTATATGACGTAGGTACATTAAGGCAAGGAAATGTGCTTAACAACAAAAAACAAGAAGGAAATCACGTTTTCCTTCACACACAAAATCAATAATACTTATATGTACATGACTTTATTTGTTAAACTGGTTGTAATCCTAAAAATTATTACTTTAAAACAATTGAATACCTGTTTCTAGCAATGCATGTTTTTATAGGATAAAAAACATTGTGATGGTTAAAAGTAAAACAAAAACAAAACATAATATATTTATGTCTTAGATAAATCAATAAAATAGTATTCCAATTCAGTATGAGTGGCCTTTAAAATATCATTCACTGCTTTAAACACGCTACCTCAAACGACTAAATGTTTGATATGTCCATACTTGCTTAGAAATTGTGTAGTTTTGTAAATAAAAATATTACAAAAAACAAACATATTTTTGCTACACAAACACATTTTTGCGGTTTGGTAATTTCAGAGAAAAACAACTTATTGCTTAATAATTAAAATGAATCATGATCGTTATTAGTTGACAAGCCTATGTTTAGGTCAGTTTTCTCTACTTGCATATAATTAGTTTTTTCTTTAACATTAACACATTTGAAACTTAAATTTATTCTAATCAACAATTTAATTTAATGGCTAAATATAACTACATTAACTACAACATTCAATACCACATTCAAATACTCCATTTTCATCTCCATATCTAAAACTCCTTGATGAAAATCTCCCAATTTAAGTCCCATGAATTGACAGGCTTTCAGCTCTTTCAAAAGAGTTTGTCTTCCAAGCAATCTCGCCTGAAACTTCCATTTTGTCAAAGCCCCTTGACTTGTATTCAATAACAATGCACCAATGTGATATATACCGAGGGAAACAACTATTGCGAAAAGTGGCACACACACTCCAATAATTCCCATAGAAACATTACCACTTTTTAAAGCCTGGATGCTTGACCTAGCGCCAAAAAATGTTGTCGCAATGGAAAATACTACGTAAATTCCTACAATCCGGTTCCCAAAATTTATCACCATCACATAACAAATGTAGAGGTTACCGTACAGTTTCAAAGAATGGTGACAAGCATAAAGGGACCTACATTTGACAAGCAATCGTATAAATGAACTTGCCATTCCAATGGCAAGTAGACAAAAGTTTCTCATGTTCGTTGCAAAGCACTGGCTGGTGACAAAAGTGATCAGAAATCCGACAAATTTAAAAGTTGGTTTGAGAAACCACTCTGTCACAGAGATACCGAGAGTAGTGCCATGTGGTTTAATGACGCATGTGTCAAGTACCAAGTAAATTGGGTCACCACCTCCAAAAAGCAAGAATATTGGACCGACGTGACCAACAAGGGCATAAAATGAAACGCAAAATAAAGCCATAGTTCCGAATAAGTCAAATGGTTTGGTTCCTTTGTACATCATTATGATTTCTAAATGAAGTAATGGATACAAAATTTATACTTTTTTATCAAACCAAAAAGCTTAATTAGTTTTGAAATATGGTGTTGTTAAATTTGTTTACCTTTGTAAACTATTTTTAAAAGACCATAATAAAATTTCCGGTTGTGACCCGTTTCTTTCATTGAAAATTGACCGTCTTTCAAATTTAACCAATTCGTTACTTTGACCCATTCGGGTCCCTCGAACAGCATTAAAATGTCAAAGGACAAGGTAATTAATACTAGGATACAGGCCATTGCTGACACTAACACTTTTGAAAATTTCAACAAGCCCAACGGATAAAGAATTGCAACACATGATCCGCCAGCAAACACGAAAATTAGTCGGACAAAGTTTGCTTTACTAAAAAACATGCGTTCTTTCCCGTAATTTATGTGCCAATGATATCGTTTCCAGTCATAATGAGCCACTGGAGGATATGTGTATTTGTCAAAGAGTAAATTAAGGTGACACAATGCTATAACCAAAACTGACGGCATGTTTAACTAATTATTGGAGAAATGTATAATCTAAATAGTTTGTGCTGTAGTGATAACACTAGAGTTTTGACTGTATCAATATCGTTTTAATTTCAGTTATGAGTTTACACGTTATATGGCCAGGGGTTACATAAAACGTTTCCTGAACATAACAAAAACAAGTCGCGTTGTAATAAGTTCAGAACCGTACTGGTCTATACTTTTCGTCAAACCAAGCAACCAAATATTAGTCTCAAATTATAAATTTCATGTAACTTACAATTAGTAAATTATAGTCACTCGTGCTGGAATGGACTATGGTTGACAGGGCTATTTTATATTTAATGTAAAGTTTATGAACGCATATATATGAGTTGTGCAATGAAAAAATACTAAATGTTTATAATTTTTTTAAATTGTAGTTTGGGTATCGTAATTTGATTCTGGTTTAAGGTTTATAACAATATTATGTAACAATGGCACTTTAAGATAAACGGTTGGCAACAAATTTTTCCATCACGACAATCACTACACAAAGACTAATAATTGCCCATAAGAAAACACAATTTTGTTGTCCAAATCACATGAACGCTTTTGATTTGCAATCAGCATATAACAATCAAAGTCAACAAAGACAATCACCAAATTGGAATTGCCCAATACTGGAAGATCCAATTTGGAACTAATGGCCGTTTGACAGGCTAGGTTAGCATGTAGCTAAGGGCCAGCAGATTTTCAAAGAGGGGGGTCTTAGATTTGCTGGCCCTTATCTACATGCTAACAACCGGTTGTTAGCATGTAGCTAAGGGCCAGCACTTACTTTG
>JAITYZ010002477.1:0-27561 GCA_027744595.1 Paronellides praefectus
ATATATATATATATATGTATATCTATGTTTCACTCTTATCTGGTAAATCTATATATATATATATAATATATATCAATATGTATATCTAAATTGCACACTTGACTATCTATACTATACTATAATATACTGCACAGTCTCTATATAATTACCTATTTCACTATCACAGTTATGTATACTATACTCATTGTATTTATCCTCACGTTCCATCATTATTATTATATCTCTGCCATCATCAGTTCATCATCACCTTGATTATCATCATCACTACTTTCTTTTATCTTATTTTTTTCAACTCCAATTTATTTTAGTTTGACATTTGCATTTTTTTGTATTAAAAGCAAAAACGTTTTCGAGCTCAACCATTTTTTTTTCTTTTTTAAAGCAGCAGCCGTGGAATTTAAAAAAAAATATATATTTCAACTCAACACACACACAGCTTTTCACTCTATAAAATATGCTATATAATCATTGCTAAACTATTAGTTTTGCTTCACTATTATTAAAGCTTCGTTATTATATTTTTTGTGCTTTTAATCATTTCTCATGTCCTTTTTTCCACAGGAGATGATGATGATGGTAAAAAAAACAGAATAAAAATAAATAAATTTTCACCATAAAAATTTTCTTTTTGCACAAACTTCTCATTACACTATATATATTTATATATATATCAAGCTGCACTATAATAATATAAGTTTGTATTTGTAATGTAATCGTATATATATGTATATGCACCCACTACTGTACATTGAACCCTGTCGCTGCACTCTCACTCACACGCGCCAGCTATCTATCTCTCTTTATTATTTTTTTATTCTATCTTTCTTCTCTCTCTCTCTCTCGCTCACTCCCAAAGAATAAAACCAACTTGCTATATCACTATATAGTATACCCATCATCCATTCATCTATATAAGCTCTGTTCCACAACAAGGGTACCGAGAGAGAGAGAAAAAAAAAATCATGGAACAGTGAAAATGGAATCGGAAGCAACAGCAACGTTGGTGGTATAGAAACGACAAGGACAACAGGAATTCCATGTACAGCCACCAACCACCTACTCCGCACCTCTTACAATCCAAATTTTTTGCTCGTTTCAGGTTGGTAACAAATTTTAAGACAAAGAAGCAGAAAAAAATGTGTAGATATTATATTTCTTTTTTTTTATAAAAAAAACACAGTTTGAGTTTTTATCGTCACAAGTAATCAACACGGTTAACATGTCAGATTTACGTCAGTTTATACTTGATTTATCAAGATTTAAAGCAGATGAAAGGATAAAAAAAGGGAAATTGCAAACATAACCAAATAGAACAGTGTAAATGAATAGGTTAAAAAGTCTTTTTTTCATTATAAAACATTCATTCATTAGTTTGTGCAATCAATAATAGTAAAAAAAGTGGAGTTGCTCGTCGAGATGAATTCATTATTATTATTTTTTGGCAATTATTTTTCAACTTGAAAGGGTAGTAGATATAAAGATTTGGTAAATATGTACAAGCAAAAATAATATACACACATGTGCATGTATTATTATTATTAGTTTATTAGGTATTACAAAGTGGAAAGGGAATGATAGAAAACACACTTTTGAGAGTTAATTCGCATAAAAAACTCAATTTTGACTTTAAATCATCGTCGTCGTCCTTATTAGCCCCTTTAATCAAATCCGAATGATCAAACTAGATTTTTTTCTCCAATTTCTTCCAAGCCTCGAGTAACTCGAGTTGAGTTTAGAAAAAAAAATATTTGATTAGCCTTCTCTCTCTCTACATGTATGAGTGTGTGTGTATAACTGCGTCTTTTAAAATGAAAAATATTTTGTATTCCCAAAAGTAAAATATATATATATTTATACATAAAATAATGAGCTTGCATATATACATATATATATATATATTTTACATAGGTAGATATATAGCTAGGGAAGCAGATACATGATAAACAGAGAGAGAGTAAAAAAAATGTTATGTTAGATGAATAGATAGAGTGAAAAGAGAGAAAAGAGGAGAAATCGAAGGGGAAAATGACAGAGAAAAGAGGGAAGCGAGGGTGTGGCGCCATTTAGACAAGCCTCCGATCGATCACTGTGCTGCTAGAGCCCCGAAGAAAGCCGTGCATGGCATGACTACCATACTTCCATTTTCCAGACACACACATACACATTTACAACCAAAAAAACAACATATTCATCCATCCACCATATACACACCACTTCTTGTCAGTGCCTCTACAACAGCCATAAAATATAAGAGGATAACTCTCTCTCTCCATCTTGTTGAAAAGGTAGTAGTAGCAAAACCCAAGCACACATACACGCAATCCAAAAAAAAAAGCACAGGAAATAAAAATCCTGTACCAGTTCCACCACTACATCGACTACATCATGATCATCATCCTGAAAAAAGAGCTACCACCACTGTGCTATCATCATCATCATCATCAACACCATCATGATCTCTTATACGACAAAAAATATTATTATCATTATTATTATGGTATAATATATCATGATAATAATAATAGCTAATAATACCATCATAAACCATGTCAATACATTTTTTTTTCTGCCAAGAAAAAAAAATTATTAGCCCTTAGCCATCATACATATTATTAGCGATAAAGCTAATCAGGTAGACAGACATGTGTACTACCATACATAAAATATGAGAGGATGAAGAATCCAAATTTCAAGATAAATAGGTGATGCGCACACACACATAATACAATATACATATAAAAGCCTTTCCATTCTTCTTTTGCCCCGTATATAGATATGCCAAGGGGATGGATTGATAATGAGAGGATGAGTACTTTCTTGGGAAATCCATTAGACAAAATTTGCTTCCATTTTTGATACACACACGAGTGTATATATCTACTTATATTATATGTACTTGTGTCTAAATATTTTGCATTTTGAGACTACTTCCATTATCAACATGAATAATATAGTGTATAATACTACACAATTAGCATACAGCTTACATGCAAAAAAAAGACAAGGTAGTAATTTTGTAACCTTGTTCATGTCTTTCAAAAAAAAACTAGGTACATGTATACTTTTGATTAAATTGCAACAAAATGTTGTACAAAGTAGGAACATGGCTATGCTACTAGTCTTATACTACAATATGTCCACCCACGCATAAATAATAATAAAAGACTGGAAGTGAACAGTGAGCTGAGTCCGACGACGACTGCTATGCCAGTTCCACCACTACAACTCCTACTGGATTGGCCTGGCAGCATAAAGCCCGTGTCGTACATCTTCATTAATTTACACATATGCATACTCTTATCAAACTGACATGACATGCATGCATACCACAAGACATAATATGTGAAGAGTGATTCACTTTTTCCAGTGGAGTATATATCCTCCACTCTTTCTTCCAGGCAGTCCTGCTGGTGCTATGTAGAAATGTAGATATTTTTCCTTTAAAATAACGACTGCTGCTGCTGTTGTTGGTGAAGAGATGCATTAGGGAAAGAGTGATATTGGTTGATGATCCTAGTATGTATATATAACATTGCCATCTCTTCCTCATCTCATGACTCCATCCCTCATTTACATAAATTCTACACACAAACAGCAGGCCAGGAGTGGAAAGCCCAGAGACCAGGCCAGACCACACCACACCAAAGCTTTTACGTTTTTGTCTTCGTTTCCTGTTACTTGACTAGAATCTAGCAGCAGTAGCAGCAGCACCTCATGAAAGAGAGAGAGAGAGAGAGAGAGAGAGAGAAAGAGAAAAGTAAGGAGATATGAGGCCTCGCCACTATTTGCCAGTACCATACAATCTTTTTGAAAAATAAAAAAAAATAACTCACAGCTTTTAGAGAAGCTTTTAAAAAGAGTGTTCTGTTACACAGCCTGGCATATGCCATGCCAGACAAGAGAGAGAGAGAGAGTGGATAAAAGCCCCTTTCCTTTGCAATATCTTACTTTTTTTTAAATAAATAAAAAGGTAAAAAAGTGATATTCCTCTTGACAGCATCAGAGAGAAACAGAACAAGGAAATATGTTATATCAAAGAGAAAAAAAGTTTTTCTTTTTTAAATGTAGCTACTTTTTGGTGTCATATGGTTACATACATACATTCTTCAAGTAAGTAAATACGCAAAACCATCATCTCAGATCACCACTCATCTCCTCCTCATTTACAATAGGCCCTCGCACTTAAAAAACAAGTGGAAGAAGAGAGACCGGAAATAGCGGTCAAAATATTTCAAGTTGACCTCACTCTCTGCCTCTGGCACAAGTAGCAAAGAGATACACACTTTTGTGTAGGTACTACTTCTTTTTTTATGTCGGTGGAGGGACATATATTATTATAGCTATGTAAATTATGCAAAATATAAAATGGTCTCTAATGCCGGGAAAATGTGAAAAGTTGTGTGGAAGAAGAATAGGAAAGCATCGCAGAGGGAGAGCGCTCACAAGATTCATGTATAAAGTGTATACCCCACTTTTTCCTTTTTTTTATTTCTTGAAAAAAAGTAATATCATTACAGAGCATTCATCCATACATCCACCTACACCAACAAGACCAGACTATATGCTCTGGTCAAAGAAGAAGAAGAAGAAGAAGAGGAGGAGGAGAGGGGAAGAGGGCACGCTTATATTAACACCGTCATTGCCACAATACACCTCATCATAATATTGTTTTAAAAGATTTCGCCGTGTTCTGAGTTGTGTACCACTGAATCAGTGGCACTACTGATCCCTGTAGATGAAGAAAGGAGGCTGCGAGTAGTATTCCGCATGTAGTATCATTACGATATGGCATCTACGACGTATTTCACAACAAGCTGTTGTGTGTGTGTGTGTGTGTGTGTGTGTGTGAGGATCCTATATCATTGCTGTTGTAAATTGAGATGGAAAGAAGATACTCTTTCCTTTTTACATAATAAAAAAGAAGAAGAGCAACCTATATATTTGAGTGTCTGGTTACAAGAGAAAAAAGAGAGGAGAAAAACAGGAGAATAATGAGTAGAGGGAAAGAAAGCAAGAAAGAAGGTATTTTATACCGCACGGGAGAAAATACATGGTGATAGGGAAGAGACATAGATTTTACAGGAAAAGAAAGAGAAAAGTACCCTTTTTGATCTAACTTGTATTAATACTCTTGGCTCACCATTCATTCAACATTGCGTTGAGCTTAGAACTTGACTTGAGCCACACACACACCATTGCACACGACAATGCATTGTGTAGCAAGATAGGGGGAAAAAAGGAAAGAAAAGAAAATACTGGGTTTTCTTTCTTTCCCCTTCTCTTTTCATAAAAATAGGGGGTCATTCATACTAAACGACAAAGTATTGCAATATATGAAGTTATAGAGCTTGAAACGGAACTGGGTAAATACTGTGGGATGCGTGTGTATAGGATATAGATTTCATACTACTTCGACGTACGGCGTAGAGTGTAAACGGCCCCCGTGAGCAGCGAGTATAAAGGAAAAAGGAGAATAAAAAAAGAGGGAGAGAAAAAAAAGGATAGATAAAAGTAAGTGGCGGTAGTATGCTGGAGACTAGACAGAAGAGTGAGTGTGGTGGTGACGGTGGTTGATGGTGAACACACACGAAAGGGAAAATAAAAAAAATATTGTGTGGAGGTGTGATGATGATCATGATGATGACAGTAGTAGTGGTGGTATTATATAGTGGCGGCATACATAGTGATGATTGTGAAACAAGTGCGAGTTTGTTCTCATTGTGCATCTGCAGCAGCAACAGCAACAAAATAAATATCTATTTTGTACTTGTCTTGCTGTTATCATTGAATTCAAAGAAGAAGAGGAGGAAGAAGAAGAAGAAAAAAGAAGTAAGGTAGGAGAAGTAAGTAGCAAAGTAAGAACATAGATAGGTATTAAGTATTACTATTTACTTATTATTACTGTTATTGAAATGGAGTGAAAGACGAGGGGAGAGAAGAAGAAGAAGAAGAAAGAAGAAGCACTCTTTTTTTCTCTTTTGCTTTTGTATTTATACTACGATGAAATGGAATGATCGGTGAAAAAAAGAAGAAGATAAAACCAATTCCATTTTCATTTTGCTCCTACTGCTCCGCTACTTGATGTTCTCTAAAACATCATTCCTATTCTCTCCCTCTCTCTCTCTCTGACTCATTCACTTACTCACTTACATAAAACAACACACATTTGATAATAATAAAGTGAAAGGCAAGAGATGAGAGAGAAGCTTGTACGTGTTTGAGTGTATATGTATATGAGAGAGTTGCTCAGAAGGGAACAAGTTGAGCAGACAGAGAAATGTGTGATGTTGATGCTGAGAGCACCCAACAGCGGCTGGGGAAACGAGGGAAGAGGTTGGAAAGACACTAGTAGCAATTTTCCCTTCTTGTCTGCAGGAATGGAAGGACAGGACAAGTTACAAATTTCTTGGCAGTATGGTTCCCTTTTTTTGATTTGTTATTTATTGTTCGTATTGTTCTTGGGTGGTAATAACGCTAAGGTCACAACCATAACTCTACAAATCTAGTGCAGAGTGCAGACTGCTGATTAACGAGAATAGTAGCTCATCTTATTTTGTTGTGTTTTGGCAAACACACAGATTTCAGTTTTGAGTTTGAAAACTTTGCCAGTCGTACAGAGAAAAAAATGGTTTTAAATTAACAAATAGTGCAGTTATTTTCCATAGAGTGTAGTTAGTTTAAGGTAAAAAAGACCGGTAAGCCGTATAAATGATAAACTTGATAACATAATATTTTCTTTTGTCATTTATTTTTTAGAGCTTATGGCCTGAAATCCAAATCGGAAGTTCCATCCATATGGAGCCAAAAAGAGAAGGAAGAAAAGCTAAATTGCTAATCTTATTGGTTATCATGTCATAATCATCATGCCGTTTGCCCGTGTCAAATACACGTTTTGCTCAACATTTCTCTGTCTAATGTCCGATATACCGCCTTGTTCGGAGTGATAAGCATAAATATCATCCTCCAGTCAGCATGGGAAGAGAGAAGCAACAAGAAGAGACATAGACCGACGGATGGATAAATGGATCCGGGCATTCAACCCCTATCCTATTCCTGTCACTTTGGCTGGTGCGGATTCCGATGAAGATCTGTTTGGTTGGAGTCTGGCTGGATGGAATGGAGTGTAAGGAAAAAAGGAAATGCGTAGAGTGGAAAGCCGAGCAGCTGTTGATGTTTATGTTGTTGGTGATCATTGCAAGGCTATGATATTGTCCTGTCACAGCAGTACTGTATTTGAGTTACTGGTGTGTCGGGACATATCCTTAGCTTTTGCTTCCCAAAGCAGCCACCAACAACCTTTAAAATATAAACAAATCAACAACAACCACTTTTCCACCCATACCATCATCATCATCTATTCTTTAACCTAAATTCAGTTTTATGCGTGTACAAATATGCGTATTTTATTGACAGCTGAAGAAGAGTAAGTTTGAAATTAAACAAATTTTTTAAAACATTTTTTTCAGATGTGTCCTCATTTTTCATTTTGTTTGCTTATAAGTTATAACACATTTTAACAAAATATTACATTTTTGTTGTTAAGATTGAGTTTTTTGATGTTCATTTAAAATATATTTATCATTTATTATTCAATAATTGCCTTGCTCGTTATTTTTTTCATTTTTATTTGCAAATAATAACCCATTAAATTCATTTTTAAATTTCCCACGTCTCGCCGTTATAATAATATTTTATATGGCTCCTCATTAAGGTGTAAAAGAAACTATTATACAAATCTGGCCGATACTGGTTTATTAGAAGAACATCTCTCCACCACCGGATATTGTTATTTTCTTGCATTTCATTTCAAACAAAAACGTAAGTTGGTCAAATAACTATAACTATGATATATTATGCCTATTTATATAACTACCATATTACCTATGCATAAATGAGTGGAATGCCACATTATTTATTGCATTTAGTATTTAGCGTATTTTATCATCATCATACCTATTACCATTTTATGCTAAACATTTATTCACATTTTATTGTCACTCATAATAATCATCTTTGTTGCTTTGTATCTTGTTTCTTTTTGTAACAGGGAACATGTGGGGGAGGTGGCGGCACTCTGATAAAGCGTTAAATTTTGTTGGATGGTTCATTTGAAAAGGAGGAAGCCCATTACTCCTAATTGCTGATATTTACGACGACGATGACGAAGTGAATCTAATTTGTAGCTGCTTCCTCTGTTGTTGTTGTAGTAGAATTGGCGTCATCATCATCATTAATTATCTCATGTACACATTTTATTATCATCATCTTCTTCATCATCATTGAATCATCCACCCTTAAAAACACTTTGTTCCTCTCTTCTTGATGCTGTTGCTGGTCTATTTGTGTTCACTTTGTTTTGTTGACTCCTCGTCGTTTCATTTTTATAGCCACAAAAACACTTTTATTGCAGCACATATTCATAGGTTAATTGCTTTACTGCAAGTAAAATTGTAAAATAACTTTTGTTTCTCCTTCGTGTGGAAATTTGCACTCTAACCTTTGAGCGTCGTTTGTTATTCATCTACCTAAAAAAATACTAAGTAGCTTTTACTACCACCCACGCAGCCCTTGGTGTTATTGATGAAGATGACACTAGATTTTTAACTTATATGGAATATTACAAATACAAATTGCACCAGCAGAAGACCATGTTACCTTTTATTTTTATGTTAATTGTTGTATGTACTTAAATTGCTATTTGAATATCTGGAAGTATTCAAAAGTTCTTGGACAGTTTTTATTTTATAAAAAAAGATACATTATTTTTTCAAAAAAAAATAAAACAATTTGGAAAGAAGTGGCTATATTCCACGTTTAAACGCATTTTTAAATGCAAAAGTAAATTAGAGGAGAAATGAGTCGAGAAATAAAGAGCGTAGAATATTCCAAGACAGCTTAAATCCCAACAACGATTCATGGGTAAACAATAATTTAGATGACAGATGATGTGTATTCATTCGTAAACTATACTTAGTTATTACTATATAAAATAATCATAAAATGGTTATTGACATGCACATGAAAGAGGCAAAAGGATCGTCAAAATCTACTTGGAAAACATATAACCATACAAAATATTGTAAAACAACAAAGAATAATGGCAATGACAGCAAAGCGACATTTAAATTTCTTTCTGAACTTTTCCGTCCAACGAAACTCAAGCCTTTTTTTTATTGGTTTGTTTACTCTTTTTAGACGAGCTACCTGCTGCGTAAGCAAAATCTATCGTCAGTTTTTGCTCAATTTCTTTGTTATTTTATTCTTTCTTGCTGTCTAAGTCTGCTCTACATTCTGTCTCGAGTCTCGGGCCGAGACTCTCGGCATGTTTTGTATTGGTTTGGATTATGTTGTAAAAATGAAAAGTGTAGGTTCGACATACAAACAACCCCATGTTATTTTCCCCCATTCAATAAAAATTTTATTTGTCATAAAATGGCAATAATAATTACTCTTCCGGTTATACCATCAACAGCAGCAGTACCACAAACCCTCACCACCTTTTCCCCCTTTTTTACTAGTGCAGTATTCCAATTCTTCAAATATTTATTGTTGTATTGACTCTCACATACGGCGTTCAGTTTCTTAGCTTCTCCATCCTTTTCTCATTGTTGGCACACACAAAACACTACACTCATTTCTCTCGATGCAAAAATTCATGATAATCTTGAATAAATTGTTGACTTCAAAACATACACACACAGACACACATACCTACATAAGTATATGCATTTTCATTGTAATTAGTAATTACCTAGCACTTGGTCGTCAAATGAATATCAGACAGGCAGAAAATGAACCCTCATAAAACCAGGTACCATATCACCTTGTATATATCCATCATCATCATCATCATCGCCATTCACGTTCAACATCCACCAACATAATCCGCACTTATCGTTTTTGTTTTGCATGCACCCCCACATCATCTCATAACCCCACAATTTCCATCATTTATTTATTTTACAGCATTAAACAAAACCCAAAACAATGATATGCACCACACACAAGCAATGGTAAGCGTAGCCGAAAACCAAAATGGAGAAATGATAAATAATATATTTGTTTCTTCATCTGTCGTCAATCTTGTCTTTATTTTTATTTGCTCGGCATTTCAAAGTTTTTGCTGTCCGTCCGTCTATTTACAACAGTTTAGCAATATCTGCATTCCTTTATCTATAAAGATACACATAAATTATGTGACATAATATATCTCCTAACCATGCGTTCCTTGTTTTTAGTGTCTCTTGTCTTTACACAAAAAAACAATCTTATTTTCATTTCAGCAGCGCAGATAAACGTTTTGTATTATTACCAGGTATTATTAAATATGATCATCAACAAAGCTTTTGTTCCCGATTTCCTTTATTGTGAGCGTACTTTAGGTACAAGGTGAGTTGTCACATTTCTTGTATTTTAACGAAATTTGAAACCGTTGTCGTATATCAAATGACTTGAAAGATCCTTCTTTGCATTTTTCTTTCTAACATGCATACATGCATGCACGTTTCCATCCATGTGAAATCTTACCAAAACAACGAATCTATTTGTTTTTCTGTTTGTGTTTTGACTGCTCAGCCCCATCAACACCACAAAAAAATGATTGTGAGTTTATTGTTATCCGAAGATAAGATTTTTTCCACGTCTTCTTCTTTCTAAATATATTCTTTTTTTCTCCCATCATTGACATTACATACTGTTATGATCTATTACATAGCTTACATGCCAAAAATCCCTTGACAGCCTGCTTGTCTTGTCATCTTGTCAAATCCAAAAAATATTATTTTTTTCAGAGACGCAAAACAACAAACAAAGTTTATCCATTTGTCATTCTATAAAATAGTGCGCAGTTATTATATTGCTGCTCGCATTTTTGTAATTTTTTTTTGTGTTTTGCTTGTTTGTTTCTTCCTTCATCATTTTCATTTTGACTCTTTAAAAAATAGAAGAAGAATAGATACATTTATATTTCACATCCTACGTGAATAGAAACGTTCCAAATTCCAAATAATCCTTCTTCATCTGAAAATCAGAAGGAAAAAGGATAACATCCATGTATTTAAGTGTGTTCTTCAAAAAAACCTCCATTCATTCAACTACAAACATACCCTGTGAGAAAAGTAGAAATAAAATTCCAACTTCAAAGGGAAAAACAGAAATAAGAAAAAAAAACCATTTTGAAAACGAAGAGATGAAGTTTAAGATGAGTGTCGTAATAATAACACACACTCGCCTCTTTCTTTCTCTCTTTCTGAAAAGTGTCAAAATGACACAGTGTTTGTTTGCAGCTCTCTCCTCTTCCCTAGTACACTTTTTTACTATATCATATAAACATATTGTATGCGAGTAGTACTAAAAAAGCTCAATAAAATCCTTTCCAAGAGTCTTTCGTTTGTGTTGAGAATGAAAGCAGAATACATATCATCAGTATTTTACTGCGTCTATTTACTGTAGGGATTACAAAGCATGACGATGATGATATGGCCTTACACACATCGTTTGTCATTTCAGTTTTTTTTCCAGCAGCAACTACCATCTCTACAGCTACTGCTCCTGTTACTACATCTATCTATCAGAATTGATATTTATACTCGACTCCTCAAAAAATAAATGATGTTGTACTTGTACGGAATCTACTGCACAGAGTGTCTAATGCTACATTGTGCTGCTGCTTCTTTGACAAATGAAATGTTAGGAGATATTTAATAGCGCTAGTGATTCAGTTTACTGGGCAGCTGAAAAATAAGGTTGCGTTTATGAATAAAAGAAATAGATGGTAAAAAAAGAAGATAACGAGAGCAATGCATACAAAAAGATTTTTTTTCATCGTCATCATTACGGTGATCAGAGAAAACTAAATATGTAACTTAGGTTAACATGGGGATGGATGATCAGAAAACATTTTTCTTATTGTATTTTTATTCTTCGTCTTTTTCTACTTTCTCTTGTGCACGTACCCACGTAACACTCAGTCCGAGGAGAAAAGTAAATACACACAGGGCTCTGGAGGAATACCTTATTACTTCCTATGTAAATGTGTACTTTGACTACAACCAGCAAAGATAATGGAACGCACCAGCAAGCAGGTTTAATAATTGCGAAAAGAGTGAACACGGTAGAAGATCTTGAGTTTTTTTTCTTTGAAAAAATTGGAATTCCGAGATTGCAGATGAAATGAAAAAGGAGTTCATGAAAAAAGTGAAGTGGTCCATGTTGAACTGGCTGTACTGCTTCTACACTACTGCCATGAATGCAGAAGCACTTCTTTTTTTCTGGGAAACGTACGTAAAAAAAAGAAGGATTATTGAGATGAAGAAGCCCACATGATGATTCTATAGAGAAATTCGGAGTATGTTTGGGGGGATTGGGAGGGAGGATATAGTAAGGTAAGGGGGATGTTCATCATTTGAAATGATTCATTTCCAATATTAGTAAGAAAAATCTTAGCATGTTTTTTACTGCAATTCCAAATTATAAATCAGAAATCATATGCGTAGCTCTGATCAATCAAAATTTTATACAACTACGCAAATCTCAAAATCCAATCAAGAGAAATTGGGAAATACGCTATTTGTCCCTGGGCATATGTCATATTTTACTCTCTCCAGATTTCCTTTTTTCCAAGGGAAAACGAAGTCGACAAACAAGACCATTTTTTTTCTTTTGATTGCGCCATATCTTACATTCTAAAATGGGAGATGGCACTGCGTGACAGAATGTTGATTATGATGATAACATGTGCTCACTTGCTTGTGTTCTTCTGCACGTGTAACCTTCTTCTTGTCGTTTTTTCTACTTTCTCCGCCTCGCTCTCTTTCACCCTCTTTCACCATACCTACATCTTCACTTTCACATAGTTGAAAAAAACAGAGAATATTTTGAGAGCATGAACCCAAAGCTAGGGATAAAGGTGGACAAGAAGAAAAAAAGTTCAATAATTACTTTCTTCTTCTTTTCATTTTCTCAACTAGTTTACTCATGGAGTACGCACTCCAATTATTTCTTTTTATACTTTGAAACACACCAATTCCATCCGATCATAGTTTTACTTTGTTGATGCGTTTCAAGGCAACAACTCATGGTGCTCAATAACATTTATAATGCAATGGTCACTATCTCAAAAGCAGCTAGAAAACTTGTGACGCTTGTGACTCTGTCGGCGACATGATGGGCAATGTGAGAAAAGCGATTGTCGTTCAGTAATGATTCTATTGTAAGAGGATCAACAAAATATTGAATATTGGACAATGTGTAAAGGAACATGTCAAACTAATGATATGACAACAAAAGAAGACCAGCAGTGCATCATTGCTCACTCACGCTTGTTCTTTTGGAATGAACAATGACTTAATAAATATGTGTGTTGGTTGCCATTGAGAGGATTCATTTTGGGATTGTCATGTTAGTTATTTTGTTATGATGTTTCAGTTGATCAGGATTAATTAGGCTGGGACAAACAAACGGAACAACCAACATCGGGTAACAGAGGATTATATATTTTGCTACACTACTGGTTTTATACTACGTAAGGCTGAGTTGTCGAGTCTTGGCGAGATTCACACCAACAATATTAATAATATGCTCAAAATTGAATTATGTAAAATAGTTTCTTGTAAACATTTCATTTCACTCGTCGTCCTCTTTTGTGGTGTGTTGTGCTGGTGTTGGCGCTCAACAAATTTTCTACTAAATCCATGTATACCATCCAGCAGCAGCAGCACTATACGCATTTCAGCCGATTATTCATTGTCAGGAAATGTCAAAACGGGACATGCCAGACAAGTGAGACCCAAAAGGATTATTATTATGTAGGCCAAACAAGAATAAGAAGAAAGATTGCTTATTTGATTTGATTGTTCTCTCTTTTCTATTTCCATCCTTGCTATCATGATCATGATCATTTTTCCTCTTTTCTTTTTACACTATTGTGATGTTGATGTGGCCAATGCAGTGAAGATGATATACGGCGCTATTGAAGCCGCACGTCACTTTTCACATGCATGTTATCATACCCAAAAGATCTAAAAAAAAAGTTGTTGGAGCTGTGGTCCTGCTAACTTCTATACTGTGGTGCGTCACAGTGGAGCCACTATTACCACTTACCACCGCTACTACACCAACAAAACAAAAAGTCTTTTCACTTTTGCATTTCCCACCAACCAATATTATCACCCACTAACTTCCTTCCTCTCATCCCACACACATTAATTCATTATCTATCCACTCTTCCGCTATGGATGTTTTGAACGAATCTCTTCAACTTTTTATTTCTTCGTTAGAAAAAAAATGTGAGCAGGAGACAAAAGAGTAGGAACGAGTTGAATAGATTTGCTTTGGCTCTTAAACATTCCTCTATTTCCTTTCCTATGCTGCTGCTGCTGCTCAAAGAAAATCAAGGAGGCAAAACAGAGAGGCACCGCCATCATCACAAATTCAAAAAAGAAGGAAAAAACTTTTTCCCCGGTTACATGGAGGTGGGGAATATAGAAAGCTGAGAGGGAAATAAGTAGCCCGTCAAGATGAAGGGAATGATAGGAAACCTCTGTGCATATTGTCAGTGTCATACATCTCCATAGCAACCACCATCATCCTTACAACAAGAGCAGTAGTGGTGGTAGTGGTGGTGATCTCACTAAGCATCAGTCGAGCAGCCAAAGAGTCATTGAAAAATATATCACGCTAGTCATTTTGCCTCCTCCTTCTTTCACCTTTATTCAAAAATTTCCATCCAATTCAATGAGCAAGTTGATGACGGTGATGATGATGATGTTGATGACGACAGCGACGAAAATTAATTTCTTTAAGAGAGAGATGACATGACGCGACTCTAATAGTAGTGCTGCTGGTGTTTTAAATGCAATTCTGTTTTATACATAGCCACATTCTGTATGCCATGCTGACTAACTATTAGGCATATAATAAACATAAATAGGCATGTATTATGGCTCACACAAGTAATATATACATTTTAGTTGGTGTAAATAAATCAAGCGTGATTTTATCATGGCATCTCAAAACTTTCCCAGTGACACCACGGCGTCCTCTTTCTGGCTCAAACATAACGTATGTGACAGAGACGAATGTCAGAAACGGAGAAATTGTCTCACAAGCACCATTTCCTATCTCCCTCTAGCCCTCCCATTTTCCTCCAAAAAAAACTTACCCCATTAATTTAACCATCATATCATAATAATAATAATAATAATAATAATATATGAATTTACATGCATACTGTATGCCTGCTACTAGAAAAAAAATTAGGAGCATTGCACAGCATGTAAATTGGAGAATATTATAAACTTATTTAACTCTCTGGTATATACACAATAATAATATACACATGTTGTGTAGTATTCCACCAATAAATAAATAAACAAGATTTATCATGGAAGGTGGAGCAGAAGAGTATAAAAAAACATTTCTTTCAAGCGCGAAAATTTACAGCACGTATGTACATGGCAATTAAGCATGACATTCCATTCCAGATATGTCATGCATGAGTCCTCCTCCTCTTACATCATCTGACTGATTACAAGCAGAAAAAAAAGCAGTGATATAGGAGCACACACGGAACTACTGTCCATATGATTTGAAGTTTCAACGACGACAAACACACACTTAGGCGCACCACATGTGACACTTTACATGGCCATGTTGCAAAAGCAAGATGATGATGAGGGCTATGGGCAATCTTGTGAAGTGTTCAAGTGTCAAATGGTTCGAGTTGGAGAAAACCAATAAAGTAACATGTTGTGTAAGAACAAGTAGATACTTTTGTCGGGCAAAGAGCAGACGGACTCATATGATATTTATTACATTGACTTGGTTGTAAATATGTGATCCATGTACATACAATAATCTTAAAACGTATAAAAAATAACCAGTCGTGTAATGAATGATGTACATATATTTCTGGTGGATTAGTTGCTCGGCTGGTGCAAAAAGTCGGTTTATTGGTTCCATCGAGATCATATTATGGTAAAAACTTGTTAAAGCATTAAGTCTATGAAAAACTCGGTGTGTCTGTATGTGTGGATTATGTACAGTCGTCTTCATGTAACAAACACGATGATAAGATGAAAATGATTTTTTTTTGTCTACTTTCACAAAGAAAGAGAGCGTTTTGGGATGGGAACACGAGCACAAAAGTAAAAATATACTACATGGTAGTTAGATAGGAAATAAGGCAAGTACACAGATACACTCACTAAAACATCTGGCAATGACACCTGAACAAGATTTACTGACTTCTTTTTTCTTCTTCTTTTTGAAAGACGTCTTGTGTGTATGTGTCTCTCTGTGTTACAATCTTACTTCCTTCCCCTTTTCATCTTTCTAGAGAGATATAATGTTTGGGGAATGTTGGTAAAAGGATAATAAGCAGTATACCTTATACATTTATATACGCTTTTGGACTACAAAATCAGCAAACGTATTTTTTTTCTTGTATCTTGCGCTGTATTGATATGGACATGTGGACAAACATGACTATAAACATAGGAAAGGAAATGTAAGTTACATTATGTAACCCTTTCCTCTTTTTTCTCTGTCTCCAAAATAATAAGCATACTCATATTTCTTTCTCTGCAGGGTAGTATGACGTTTTGAGACGCCGAGATTTGTGATATGAACCTGAGCACAACAACTCATTAAGTCACAAATAACAAAAGATTTTTGAGTGCTCTATGACGACTCGAGTAACAGCTCAGTGGATTTTCATACGGCCATATCATCTTGTGGAAAAATGTCAAATGTATATGTTTGGTACGTGCAAAGGGGGGAGAGATTCGAGTGTATGACTCCCAAGTCAACTCATCTCTTTCTCCTCTTCTGTTCCTTTTTGTCGTGTGTCCTCCAGTCCTAATGTTCATAACAACAACAGAAAGATGGATGATACTACTGCTATGCTGATTGGGAGTCCCAATTTTGGAACTTTGAGTCTGCTATGTTGCTGCTGGTAATATGATTATAACAACAAGAAAAGCATCCATTTTCCTTTTCTTCTTCTCTATTCAATTTTTTAGACATTTTTCTCAAGAAAAAGGATACATGTTACCTACATTATTAGTATATTTGCAACATCAGCAAATTGGATTTTACTAGAATTACATTCAACTTGTTATAAAGTTTTCATTTCATCCTGCTGTCCTACATACTCAACATGATAACAATAACACATGTCAAAACTGAAGATATCAATAAAAAGAACTACGTTGCTGTGGTTGTGTGCTGTTTAACTAAAAAAATAAATTATCATTTTATACCTTATTTTCATTTATCCCAATTTGACTCGCGTATGTTTTGTGGATGCATATGTGTAAGATGGGTACATGCCATTTTGTTGTATTGCCAATTGACCTTATACATATGACCTTGTTGTTATTATTGCTATTGCAACATGCATTTAAAAAAATACTTTGGCCAGCGCCCGTGTAAACTAAATAATTGATCTGCTCAATCTCTAGTTATTAGCAAGTGTAAATAAAATTATTATCGAGTTAAAGTTAAGGTATCCAGCAAAGCGAAAGAAGACGCATTCATTCTCTCTCTTTTTTGCTACTTTGGGCACAGTTCACATCATAACCATTTTATTCCAAGAACCTGGATCTAATTGAAATAATAATTTTTTTTATATACGCAATGTGGATTAAAATACAAAATCCATACATGTCTAAATCAAATGAGTGGGGAAAAAAGACAGGAGAGAAAGAACGAGATGAATGGGATAGATGAATGAAATGACTAACATTTTTATGTGTATATTCCTTTCAAAAAGTGAATTATATGTTCTCTCACTCTATCTTCTTCTTTTATTAACGCTGCTGTTTCTGCTGCTGCTTGTGTTTGTGTGGTTGTGTTCTTGTGGTTCAAAGAAAATGGTTCTCTCTCGTAGCCATCTGTGGCGGCAATAACGATTAAGTAAAAAGTAGGTTTAAAAAGTCTCAACGTAAAAGTATCTTCTTTAGTCTTCTCCTCAAAAAAATCTTTTCCATTTCCCTCCCCTCTCCTCCCGATAATAACACTAATGCCACTTAGTCAGTCAGTAAGTCGACGATGATAATAATAATGTTCACCTTCCACCAAATAACGAGAGAGAGAGAAGAAAAAGCACTACCGAAATTATGTGTCTTTTTTTCTGTGAAATATTATTCTATTTTCCATAATATGCTTTACGTTTAAAAGCTTAAAAATCCAGTCACGGTTGGTAAAGAGTTCAGATGAGTGCGTTAAAAACCCACAATTTTCGGGCTACACTCACTCACAGGCGCATCTTGTCTTTTGCAGATGAGGCTTTAATACTTTTTTTCTTTCTTGCTTGGTTGTTGGGCTGACTAATGATTTTAAGGAAGGAAGACGAGAAGTTGAAGTGAAACAAGAAGAGGAAAATGAGGATCAGTGAAACCTATTGTGAATGAAAGGGATTTCTTCATTTCAATTCAATTCCTTTTCCTCAGATGACTTTTTTTCCTTACTTCTTAGCTGACATGTGAAAAAAGGGGAGATGATCTGATCTTCTCTAAAAACAAGTCAAACAGACAGACCATCCAGTAAAAAGAAAATCCAAAACCAGACCGCAGCCATTTATCTAACTAACTGATATTATATATCTTTTCTCCTTCTTTTAAACAAAAAAATAAAATCTGTGCATTTTCTTCATCCTTCCTCCTCTCTACGAAAAGTGAATGAATATATACACAGTAAAAGTTGAGATGAAGCCTTCCTTCTGCCTATTTTTTTCTCTTCTTCTTCTTCTTCGGCCGTTATCCTTCGTTTCAGCATTACTGCACACACGAAAGAATAATGGAAATAATTAATTTGCTCCTCTTGTACATCTTCTCTGACGACTCAACACACACACAAACAAGAGAAGAAAAAAAAGATCTATCCATACGCCACCACCACCGCCATTCACCCGACTTCTATCGCTCTCTTCCTTGCTTTCAGAGTTGAGATTGAGACTCAACAAGAAAGCCTTTATGTGCGAAGGAGAAGATAAAAGTTTTTAAACCTACAAAAACCTTAAGTTTAAGATCTTCTTATCATTTAAATCAGCTGTTCCTTTATGCGACTAATAAGAATAATAATAATAATATGCCAGCATAACACATCTGACTTTGTACTTCATCATCATTATCATCAACAATATAGAGAGATATAAAATATGTAATCATCTCAAGACTCAGATAGAAACCAGCCAACAGAAACTTCATCTTCTTTTTCGAGAAATATGGAATACATACAGGCAAACGATATATGATCCAAGAAACAAACCTTTCTAATAACGCAGTAGTGAAGAACCGCGCTGTATTTATAAACAAATTCTGTAAATCATTCTCTTCTAGGACCTTCCGGAAATAAAAATCGTGCTCTGTTGTTGACCCAATATGGTGTAGTGGTGCACGTTTGTTTGGTCAAGTCAAGTTTGGTGAAAATGGGTTTTAAAAAAGTGTGAACAGAAGGAGCGGACGGCAGATTGGATGGTCGTTTATGGAAATGAATCAGGAAGCCTTCTTTTAGAAGAGGCAAGCTGGCACCCCAAAACATTTTTGCTGATGATCATCAACAAGACCATGATGATTAGGATATACATATGCGGTGGTGGAGTACACGCTTGTTTCCATAAAAAAAATAACCTGCCATATGAATGTAATACTCCTCACTCACTCACACTCTCACGTCAGCAGCACCATCATCATCAATAATATACCATGTTTATATGGAAACTAAGGTTGTCTCTCTTTTCTGCACACTCTTTTTTTCGCTCAAAATGAAAATGAGGTTTTGGTGATGATGAGTGTAAAGCATACATAAGCATAACTCACTATTACACACAGAAATGAATAAAACTAAGACACTATCATTAACTTGAACAAACAGAGGTACATAATATAAAACTCTATACCTACTACTTATATGATGTGGTTGTTGATGATGATGATGATCAAGTTAAAAGATAATCTATAATTTTTTATACTTGATGTGATGGGAATAAAATAAAAGAAATCATGGTTTCATATACACAGCAGCGGCACAGGATTCGTTTTTTTCCCCTAGGTTCCCAAGGGAACAGGAGCAGTAGTAGTAAGTATTTAAGTGTAATTTTTAAAGTGTATATATAATAATTTGTAAGCGAGGAAAATATGACACATGTGTAATGAAAAGACAGTGTTTACCATCATCGTCATTCTACTTTTCCTTCTCTCCTCATCTTCATTTTCTTATGCTCATCTGTAAAGTGCCTAAAAAACGCACTGTCGTACCTCATATCTCTCGGAGAAAAGTTGATTTTGAATGAATCCCTCAGCTGACGATGCAAACTCACATTATCTCTCCTCCGAGTCTGAAGTTCGTATATAAGATAAAGGATAAACTGTCGCAAGTAAATTGTGCTTTACATTTTTACATTTACTTGTGTGTATGTTACGTTCGGAAGAAGGAATTAATCTTTCTTGAATCACGTCACGTTCTAATAATATTAATTTTTCTATGTTGGCTTTTATAAAAGATAAGGACGAGGAGAAGGGAATTGGTGTTTTTCAAAAAGGGATTTTTTTTATATATGACTTGCTATCCTTGCAAAAGGAGTGTGACCATGTTTTCTTGATGCCTCTCTTCATCTCCGTAAAAAAATAAAACCCTTTTCATACAGACAACATTTGATTTGGTTTGATTGTTGTTGATGGCTAATTTAAAATGCTCATATTTTTCTCCTAATTTTTTACGTGTGGTGTGACTGGCAGCCATGTGCCACTTTTAATTATAACTGATCATTATTATTTTTCTAAAATATTTTTAGATAGATTGGTTAAGGTAGGATTTAGAAAGAATAGCCGGGTACAGCAGCAGCCTTAATTTTTGCCTTTTATGTAAAAGCAAAATTGGTTACGCAAGTTTAAAAAAACGATCATGGTTTTTTCTAATGTTTAGTGAAGCAATTTGGTGGTATGGTTTGGTTTTTTGGGTTATTGGTTTACTGGCCAACAACAACCATTATTATCCTCGCATCATCTTGATCGTCGTCATCATAATCTTGTAGAGTGATATGATAACAAATGCTGCACAGATGACAGATGATGATGAGAGAAAAGAGTAATGAGAAACATTACACTTGATATTTTATCAAACTTTTTCCAACAAAAAAAAATCACAAATACTAATATTATAATGTTTTTTTGCAGATGCAGGCATTATTTTTTCATTACTAAAAAATGAACGCTTCTCTCTTGTTTTTGTTCATCCTTTTTAAAGCAAGGAAATAATGAAGAACAGAAAAGGCTGCATTTTTCTTTCAAAAATCCCACCGCAACATGGCCATCAAACATGATCATCATGACTTGCTTTTTTTGTCTTTCATCAAGGCAGATCCACTTGTACCTTACATAAATAACATGTCAGCGCACTTCCACACACACACAACACACAAAAACTGATTATAAATTTGATGATGGCATATATGCCGAGAGAAAGAAAGCCGAAATTCACAGTCAGCAGAGCGATATATGCAAATATAAAAAAAAATGTTTAATAAAAAAAATTTGAAAAAACCGTAGTAACCAAGTAGCTATACAATTTGTCAAATAAAAATTATGTTGTACTTGTTCATATTGTCAGACAGACAGACATGCGAGTGTGAAACCATAAAAAATGTTTAATTACTTTTGGATGGATGGAGCGAAACTGACACAAGGTTTTCATCGTTTCTTTACCTTTTTTTCCCTGCAAGCATCTCCATCAGTTTGGTCTTTTATAACAACCATAATGGTATAAAATAGGGAAATATTGCAGATTCATAATGATAACAACATTCCCATTATACAATGTATAAACATTTTTGTGTGTGTGAATATTTCATATATTTACAAGCCTGCTTCATTCTATTCACACATTTGTATACAACACGGCTATATGAATATACTATACACATTCAAAAGATATATATATATATATTATTATTATAATATGAGTGATATAGGTAATAAGTGATAAACATATCAGTGGAGGTATCTCATTTCCAATCCACTGAACTTTTTTAATATTATTTTGCTCGCTGGCGGTCCCATCAAAACACCCGCACACATGCAAAATAAAGTGTCACATCTTTTTCAGAGAGCAAGTGTGCTGTTGTGTGTGTTTTCCGATTCCCTTCTTCCTCATCTCATCGACATCCTCTTCAATTCACAACAACCACATCAGCAGCATTTTCCAACTTTTACCGACAGATACAAGGCGCTTATGTTATTACAAAACGCGCTTT
Organism: Paronellides praefectus; assembly: GCA_027744595.1. Taxonomy (NCBI): domain Eukaryota; kingdom Metazoa; phylum Arthropoda; class Collembola; order Entomobryomorpha; family Paronellidae; genus Paronellides; species Paronellides praefectus. The sequence continues at coordinate 22,253 of JAITYZ010002477.1, forward strand.
TACATATTTTTTTTATAAGAAACAATATTTCGTGTGTACGTCCTTCCATCTTGTAACTTTGTATCGTGTGATTGTGTATTTAAAGTAAAAACGGTGCTTTTGTATCTAAACAATTTTTTTCTTCTTGATGATCGCGAGGTTTTGCAAAAGCATTTTAGTGTGAAGTACAAAGACGTCACGTACTTTATTTATGTCCACATATTCATAATATATAATAATAATAATATAAATCATAATAATAAAAAAAGAGCGAGAGAGGCCGCCGCCGCCGGTACGTTCTTCTTCTTTTGAAATATGTGTAATATTATGTATTACTGCTAAACAACCGTTTTCAGTTGGTATGGTGTGGCATATAACGACCAATATTAATATTATTATTGCCCATCATCTTCTTTCTATCATCTTTGCGTCTTGTCTTGAAACTGTGTATAGTATACTGTACCCATCCCGTCACAGCAGCATCAAACAAAAAAAATCTCTCTTCTTCTCCTTCTTTTTCTTCAGCTCAGCTTTTCCTTTGCTTGACTGACTTACTAAAAATAAAGTTTCTTTGCGATTGCGAACCAACCAACCGCAACAGAACAGAACAGCAGTGCACATCTTTGGCAAAAAAAAATCTTGTGAGCTTGACGAAGGAAAATTGAATATATTTTTTTCCATGTAGAATGAAAAATATGACGATCAGCAAGAGAGAAGATGGTTGATGGCGATTATTTGTACGCAGCTGTAGAGTTATTATTGCATTTCGCTTGAAAACTGTTTTATTTTGCTGCGTTGGCTGATTTCAATTTTAAACATGCCGTAAACGTTAAAAAATTAGTTAGAAATTCCTTTTAAGATAAGCAAACAAAGTATAGCTTATTTTTGAGAGATAGGAGGACCGAATATTTATTAGCATTTTTACGGTACGTGGCTTCCTTGCTCCCCTTTTGAAAAAAAAATAGTTTGTAAAGAACGTGGGGTCGTTAAGAGAGTTATAATTATTGATATAAATTAAGCTAGGTATACTTACAGGTGCCTACAGGCATGAATATCTATGCCTGTACATTAATTTAACCAATGTAATGGTACACTTAATTTGCATGCAATCATCTTTCATATTTTTTTGCCATTTTCTCCTTAATCGCTCTGCTCTTTACTATGATCAAGATGCAGTCAGCCATTCACTCTCTCCCTCTCTCTCTCTGCATAGTTCCCTGCTGCTCTGCTGGTGATTATAGAGCAATCATAATCAAAAAAGGTAGGTACATTATGAAAAGGAAGAAGATGACAACGGGGACGAAGATGAAAATTTAGGTGACGACAAACATACGGGAAGTCAACTCGGTTGCTGCTGCTGCTGCTGTTGTTGTGGTGCAAGCAAGCACGATGAGTCAGATAAGAGGATAGGATGGATGAAAACGTACTCCCGAGGATAATAATAAAAAAAATATACAAGTGAAGTAGTACAAGTAGTAGCAGTAGTAGAAGTATTATGCAGATTAGGTGGAGAATAATCAAGGAAACCGTCTCTCAGCGGATATTAAAAATGTGAAAATGCTCACTCGAACCTTGAGTGATATACTTAACATACTTTATATTCATAGCTGCTTACATTCATAATATATATATCGGGCTCATATCATTATAAATTATTATCATCATGTCCCTCTGCTCGCGTTGAGCCTAGTCATATAATAAACAGCATTTATTACTATTATTATTAACCACTGTGCTGCTGTTTAATATGACCCTCCCTTCATCTCTCTCGCCAATCATGATCGGCAGAAGTATATACCTATTTACAAGTTTAATATGGTGTAACTTTAGCTACTTTTACACCCAAAATTTATTGCAAGGAAGAGACACTGATATTTAATTGAGTTGAGAAACTGCGGATGATCTCCGGGTATGTACATAATAATCACTACTACTGCCACATCACTGTGTGTTCAAGTGTGTTCACGTGGTGATGGGAAGATCACCCAGGAAAGACATTATCGGTGTCATCTCTACCAAATTTCATCATCATCATCATGAACATCCGCGTCCTCATCCCAGGATCATCCTTGCGTTATATAGGTAGATGAAGATGATGATGATGAAGGTTGCGTACTTTTTTTTGCACCATATAGTGAGAGAAAGAAAGACCAATTGAATTGAACCATTATCATCATGACAGCAACTACGACCACTGTACTGCCACCAGCCCCACCACCACTACTAGTTTAAATCAATAACATTATGTCTGGTAACATCATAAAAGTCCATTTGTACTGTGTATGCATAACACCATGTCATACTAATGTACACATTATGCTCAATAAAAATGCATACCATAAGGATCATATCTTCATAATCATCATCATCATCACCATAATTTCTTTTGCCGAAAGCGTTTTTTTTGTTTGGGTTTACTTTGCGTCTACAAAGTATTAACAAATTCACCCAGACCTACACAACCGTACATCATTTTTTCCATATATTTTTTTTTATTCTTGTGGCAAAATGTGATACGAATGGATAATTTGGGTAGTAATTTCCATTGCTAAACATAGGCGGAAGAATTTGTACACTATGCTGTTTTGTGTTAGCCACAAAAATTGTACAAAATACACACATAAACATATAAACATGTATAATTTTTTTTTAGCAAACTCACATCCTGCCCAAAAAAAAGGAATCTTTCTCAAGAATGAGCATTCACATGGTGGAGTTGTCACTATATTGGCTTGGAATTTAACTACAACAAAAAAGTTTACACACCCGCTGGGTAAATCATCATGATCATCCTCATCGTCTTGATGTTTTTCTACAGCAGCATTACCTAATAATATGGATTTAATCGTGTGTAGCTATTTAGCTTGCTCTTTTGTATATTATCTCCTTTTCTTCGTCCTTCTCCACCACATTATTGTCCCCTTTTGTCACTAGCATAAAAAAAACCATCATTCACAATGCAACACACAACAAAACACACAACATCCTCCTCCCCCATTTCATTTTCATTGTTAAATTTTCATCTTCGTCCCCGTTGTCACTAGCATAAAAAAAACCATCATTCACAATGCAACACACAACAAAACACACAACATCCTCCTCCCCCATTTCATTTTCATTGTTATCCTCCCCTTTTCTTCTCCCTCTTTGCCTAGCTCATTCCTCATTTTCTTATCATCAAAAAAGACACCAACAATAAAATACATTGTGTTTTGTGTTGTTAGTTACACTAAAGTAGTGTAGTGGCTGTACAATTTTCCTGGTATGACAATAATAATAACAGTAATAATAATAATACGAAGATGGAGAGACTAGAATAGAATGCGAAAGCGAGGGAGAAGCAACTATTTTTTTTTGAAATGATATGATGCATTGTTTCTACTCTTCTTGGCTCTCTCTCTCTTCTCTCTGTACTTTATTTGTGACTGAAAAAACCATGCATGTTTCCTTATGACGTACATTTTTATCTTCGTCATACACATTCCACGTTGTCTTTTTTCATTTTTTTTCATACCCGCAAAAGCACTTGCATTTCAGTTTACAATAAATACGCATATATGATAATCATTATCATACCTATATTACATCGCCATAGAGCATAAAATTAATGTTTTACAATATATTTTTAGTAAAAAAATATTCACACATATCAGCACACATTCAGACTCTGAATTTCAGAGACAGTAGTAGTGTTTTATATCAGCATAGCAAAAATTAGCTGCCCTCATTCCATCATTGTCATGCTCATATGGATACGCGTCGAATGCACAAAAACTTTTTTTTCTCTCTCTTCTCTCTTGCCTCATGTGTGAGGAATTTTACCAAAATGATATCAAGTGTAAAGCGTTATTTTATTGTCACACCAAAATGAACAATACTTTGTTGCTACACATTTTCTCTTTTTATTTTCATCATCATCATCATTATCCTCATTGTCACATTCACATTATCCCTACCGTCATCAACAGATCATCATGAAAATAGAAGAACAAGACGACAAAAATGAGTATCAAGAACTGTTTTAACAAACGTAATAGTTTTATATTTGGTGAGCAAGTAAATACAGCAGTCAAATAATAAATATTTATGCGCATACAATAGTACTACTACTCTACAGTGTTTTTTTGAGTAATGTCATTGTTGTTGCTGCTCTGAGTTTTTAAAATAGATGTGCAAAGAATGAGAGAAAAAAACAACATTGCAAACTGAGAGTGTCGTTTTGTTATTGTAGGGCAAATCCACTGACGCGTTTCCATTTTTTTTATCCATCTTCTTCATCCTTCTTGTCATGATCGTCGTCGTCCTCGGTCGATCATCATATCATCCTCACTCCTCACTCACTCTTGTGTTTAATACTTTTCATGCTTCACGTACAACTTGGAGCAATTGTGCTTGCTGCTGCTGGTACAACTACTGGGGATGATATGATGATGATGATGATGAGATGATGATGACAACGTCGCTTTAACATGCTCAATGGAAAAAATAGCATAGCAGAACGATGCTGAAAAAATGATTATTATGAGATGGTGGTGGTGGTGGCAGTAGCTCTGCTGCTATTATAGTTTGTGCACTAATAGAAGAGATGAGAAAGGATAAAAAAAGAAGAGCTCTGTGCGTTTTTCTAATAAAAGATGGTACAGTGCAGGGTTGATGGTGATGAGATGAAGGGGATGGCAAGGATGAAGATGCATGAAACAGCAAAGTTATTCTGCAAAGAATGCCATGATGTAGGAGGACAAGGAGGGACAATATGCAATGCAATGGAAAAAAATGGTGAATAATGATGGAGATAGATGATCATGATGCTGATGATGGTATGGTGGTGGTGTATAAAGTGTAGGGCATTCACCGACCGACAACAACAAGGAATCCCTTCAGAGATTCTTGAATCCTTTTTCTTCTTCTTTTGTATTTAAGCAGCAGCAATTCTTCGTTTTCCCATCCTTTACCAAAGTTATTTTGGATAATGCGATACGAATCTAAACTTCAAACTTAGATTCTAAAACAAAATTGTGATGTGAACAGGAGGAATTTATACCATATATGCATGTATATATACCATGCCTACAACAAAGGCCTGCAAAATTGCGACATTGTAACAGAAACATGAACAAAGACGCAGGCTAATAACAACTTGTTACTTTTCTACTTGTTCTGAAATACCAAATAAGTGAGTAAGTGAATTGGAAAGAGTTGAAGTGAGATCAAAGTTTTTTTTTCTCCTTCTCTTTTTTAAATGGAATAAACCTGTTTAAACCGGAAATAAGTAACTACCGAAAGCAGAACTGCTAAAACGAAACAAAAAATCTTTTTTGAAATTTTTGAAA
>JAITYZ010002479.1:0-36841 GCA_027744595.1 Paronellides praefectus
TACTAATAGTTAAAAATACTGTTCATTTTTCTATTTCATTTATATTGTAATTGTTGTTAAAGAATAAAAGTTTCCTTGGTAGTGTATGATTTTGTTTAGAATTAAGCTTTTTTATGCGTCTATTCTTTTATTGTATTACATAAATTTTTAACCGAAACTATTTTTTATATCTATCACGACGTAAAGGAACTAAATTCAAACTCCATAACGAGCAAAGCCCATTTTAAATTATAATAAATATTGGTTTAAAATTACGTTATTGTAAATGTACTACATGAAATTTGTCCTCCTTGAAATGAATGACCACAATGGAAGTATTTAATGTTTGTATATCATCATAAACAGTACGTTTCTTGGTGAATATCTTGAGAGATTGTGTTATTGTATTTAAAATGGGCCTGAAATTCTTGCTATGAAAAGTTGTTAAAACTTGCTAAACCTCCACAAAATCTGGTGTAATAAGTTATTATTTTTCATATACATAATCTGATACATACATACCTAGGTATATATTCGCGTATACAAACCCTTAATGCAATATTTCAAATTATATTGGTATTTGGTATTACATCGAATTGCGGACATGTAGTGAACATTTGAAAATTTCAAATTGAAATACTGGATGAGGTCGAATGTGTGGGATGAGAATAAAATAATTTCTCCTGAAATGATCAATTAAAAGTGATCCAGGAATAATAATATACCTGTACATACTTATGTACATGTATGTAAAAAAAAATATTGTCCTCGGCGTTGTTATTATTGATGTGAAAGTGAAAGATCTTTGTGTCTTGTACGATTGAAGTATTTCCTCTTCTTATATTATGGCGATACGTGGTGAGCTTTGACAAAAAGGTTGAAAATGAGGTTGACTGCAAATATTGTTATATTCTAAATACTACATACTGCTACGTTAACTATTATTATCATGACCACAATTTATGTGTATACATAAATTATGGTTATAATAATGGTAATCCCATATTGATATATTTTTGTGATAAAAATACATTGGGCTCTGCAAGATTAAAAATTATCAGAGTCCATTCATATTATTATGATTGTATATGTGAAATAAATGAAGATACGCATGTTAACATGTTATTATTAAATACTATCAACAACATTTCTACATATTATCAATAAAAATAACCAATTATAGATTAAGTAGGAACGAAAAATTGAGAAGAGGAACAGGAAATCAAAGCAGTGAAAGAAAAAAGCTAGTAATAAATCGACAAACAAATAAAAAATACATGATTATCTATTATTATTATGTTGTATATTATAGAGTAAATTATGTAGATTTAGGAACCGAATTATTGACATGGTAAGAAATGTAGAAGTAGCATATAGAATTTTTTATTATTATTATTATTACTTTGATGTCATTATCATTGTTATTATTAAACTATAATAATAATCATCAGTGAAATTATCGGCGGTAAATACTGTCAAAATTTTATGTCTCCATCGATATTCGATAGACCAGATGTTGGTTCAGCGTTAAACATTGGTCATTCTACATCAGTGTATTAAAATGTTTTAAATAACTTTTAAAAATTGGATTATTTACAAAAACCAGTAAAAACAAAATATCAAACAATAAAACATAACGCGTACACAAAAATTATAGATCAAATGACAGGCGTCAAGTATGGATTTATTTAACTTTCTATATCCACATATACCTATACATATTTATTGCAAGCTGCTGATAAATAAAACCAACTGTACTTCATAAAGTCTAAATAAAACTGCGCGAGCATTTTTTTATGCAATATTCTTTGACATCTATAATTTCACTAATAAATTTTTCATTATAATCAGAATCTTTAACAGATTGATTCTGATGATGCTTAAACATTGGAAAACTTTCGACACTTGTTACGTTGTCATATGAGCATATTAAAGAAATTGCGAAAGCAGTCATTCATAATGTACGGTCGTTCTCACCATCTGTCCCACATTTCTGAAATTCCATGTGCTTACATCACTCACACGATCTGATTTCAGTGACCATTTTTCGAACGCCAGTTTACCTGTAGTCAAAAGGACACGTTACTCGACAAACCGGATCGAATGATGTCACTTTCGAATGATACACAGGGTGTACACAAGAAAAGTACCCAAAAAATAATTAATTTTACCCAAAAATAATTAACAATGTTAATTTAACATAATTACCTTGTCAATAAACCAAAGGAAATATAAAAGTCGCGTGTTTTATGTGTAGAAATGTCTTTCACATTCCATAAATATTATCGTTTTATCGTAAATTATCATCAAGTTTAACTGTTACAAAACTAAAGCGCTAATGGTAAAAAATATGCAAATTTATTTAATGAAGGAAAATTTACGATCAAGCACTGGAATGTAAAATACATTTCTACTTTCTACACATAAGAGTCGTGACTTTTATCTTTCTTTTGGTATATTGATAAGGTAATTAGTAATTATGTTAATTACTTTTTGAAAAATTAATTTTTTGGGGCACTTTTCTTGTGTACACCATTTTAGCAAAAATGATATAACTCCATTTTCAACATCCGGTGGTGTAAGGTTGGTTAACGAACTCATCCAAACTATGGTCTTAAGGTACCGGTTGCCTCAAACAGAATATACAAATTCAAAGCCGTTTCTGAGTAGTGTAATAATGTAGCAGTTAAAACAGTTATTTCCAGGGACAACATAGGGTGATAAAGCAAATCCATGTTAAATTTTAGAAACCCTAATACATGAAAAATAATTTTTTCCAAAGTTTTCAAATATTTTGACTAACAATAAATTGCCGGATCTAAATAAATATAATATAAAAAATATAAATACAACTGTAAAAAATGACTTTCAAGTTTACGTTTAGGATTTTTACCATAAAAATCTTAACGAAAACTGCAAATTTCCTTCAAAGTTGTTTCGCATGTGGATATTATTTTCGCACATCATCCCAGCCCTTCTAAAATTTGGGTGTTTACAGATAAATCGTATGACCTGGTTTTATTAGAACTTTTTCGAATAAATTTGAAACTCCTGTATCGTAATCTTGAAGCTTTACCCGTACTATCAAGCTAAGTAATTGTTTACCGTGACACTTAAATGGGACTGTAACCTGATATTTCTCAAACATATTATTCGAACGCTGTAACAGCGTCGATGTTGGTTAGGATTTAAAAAAAAACTTTTTGTTCCTTCAAAGAAATTAGATTTAAACTTTTTGGAAGTTAAATATTATTAAATTTTTAACTTGCATGACATGATTCTATTTTCGAAAACATTACGATCTAGAAATGAGAGTCCTATTTCGGAAAAAGAACAAACGCATATCTTCATCGCCCATACACGGATATTTCTTCATGAAGTATGTATAGCCCTACAGCTAGTTATACATACATGAATGGTTGTAGTTTACATTCACAAATCTTTATTTCATTTAAACAATTACATTATTAAATTTATCGTGTACATAGGTACCTTTATACATTTATATATTTTTATTATTACATGAATTGAGATTAAAATTAGTACTTTCATGTTATGCTCAACACCAGTTTTTCAAATTTTTTTATTAAAATAAAATATACTGGTTTTTCGTTGCTAATCATTGTTTTAATGCAAGTTATGTTAATTTAGATGATATTATTTTATTAAATTTTAACATAACCTGATATTACCTGTATAGAAAATTAATCCTGATGGGGAGTATAGCAGGAAAGTACCTTAAAATTATTTTCATCTTAAATACATGTTTTTATTTTTTCATAGAATTAACACATGATTATTAGTAGTATTTTTGTAATTTACGTTCACAATTGGCTGTGCATACATAATTTGTAATTTGTAACCCTATAGCTTTTTTAAAAATCGAAATAACTAGGTATATGTACAATAATAGCCTGGAAAAACTTTCTTTTTTTTCTCTTTACGTCTCCATTAGTAATAAGCAATTTTTATTAGCCGCTAGTTTTGTTTACGATTAAACTTTTTATCGCATTACAATTTTTTCTAAATGAATTATTATTACTAGTTCTTACTTTCTTAGAAATGCATTAAAAATATGCTCAAGTGATCAGATCCTACAAGGATCCATTGAAAACGTAACGTTTGAGGATGTGTTATTCCTTGATGCATGTGAATTTGATGGATTTCCATGTATGTGTGGCGATGATGTCACAGGGACCAACAAGAAACCTGCAAAATTGTTTTCAAATCCATTGCCAAATTAAGAGATTTAGAGACAAATAAGTCATGGATTTTTTGAAATTTACCTTTAGTGTTCTCGGAACTGCTTAAACGGCCATGACTCTCTTGCACAGTACTGTCAAACGGAACATTTGGCCCACCATCACCATTTTCTGCACACGCAGCATCAGTGGAGGCTGTGCTGGCACTACTTCCACTAGAAATCGGAGCAGGGGCTCCATTGTCTACAAACACGGGAAAGGAGTCGGATTTGTGGTGATGGTGCGTTGGATGCAATGAAAGGCTAACCCCAACTGGTGATGGTTTCAAGAGTGGATGTTGTTGCGATGCCGCTACTGCTGCTGCATGCACTTGGTGTAAAAGACTAAAGTGTGAAGTGGGTGGTTGTGGGTGAGCTGGACGATGCTCCTCATTTCCATTGTTATCCGCTCCTGTGGAAGCCGTCATAAAATGGGATTGTGCTTTCGCTTGTTGTTTGTTTAAACTTGCGTTTCCGGACCCATTATTGTTCCCAGTAGTTTTCAAGGATGGCAGATCGCCAATTAGTCGACTATTGTCAACACCTCCACCGTTCCTCTCTTTGGCGTCATTGTTATTGTAACGAGACGATGTTACGAAGTCTTTCTCGTGGTGACGACCACTACTGCCTGATTTTTTATTTCCCCCGCGAACTATGTCCGATGAATCTCCACCTCCACTTTCCCTATTGCTTCCTGAGTTACCCCCGCCACCACTGCTATCCTTTGCTCTTGCCTCCATTTGGGCTTTTTTGCTTCGTTTCCATTTCATTCGTCGATTTTGAAACCAAATTTTTACCTAACATTTCAAACACATATTGATTATGATTAATTAAGCGAGAAGTTGTCCTGAGACATTACTGAAACTATCACCGCTTGCCATAATTTTATTATTAGGTATCTATATAAAATCTGTCTTCCCCAAAAGTGCTGCCGATGGGCCACCTATGATAATCAAACAAAATTGCATGATTGTTTTTTTGTTAAAATGACATTTTTTAAAGGTATTCTGAAAATTATGCAAAGCGTTATATATATGTGTTACAAATTAATTCAATTTACACGAAATAAAAAAATATACCATTGTGTTAGGGGTTTGTTACCATTCTTTGTTAGCAAACTTTATCATCTTGACAATATAGTTTGCTTATGATTTTTGGAAAGGTGTGAGTGTAAATATTGATCAAATTTGACTGCAGCATAACTGCATAAACGGCAAAATAGCGTTATCACAAACTTAAATATTCTAAGCTTACAATTAGTTACCTATTTACAAATTTCAATGTTGGTCAATCATTTCATGTTTATGAAAATGAATTAGTTGCTGTTGCTTATTTAACACTGTAAGAAAAGTATACTCTCCCTGTGCACTTTCCTCCGTTCGTCTAAGCTCAGATGATTTAATATTCCTAACACTCAAGCGAAAATGGATAATTCTTAAATTTCAACAGTGGATTTAATATTTGTTGCGTTTTACTTAAATAATGAATGCATTTCGTTTTGAATTTGTATTTGCATTACTTTGTTGCAACATTAGAAGGATTCTTTTAAGGAACCCCACGCATAGTATATTCAGTCTGCTGCTCCTGAGGTTTTCATTTTTATGTTGAACTTTTTAACGAAAAACGTAGCAAACTCACAACACACAGCTAACACCATTTACGTTTAGATTGGTCCATTCTTCCACCCCATTTCTGCCTCTGTTACTTTTCACTGTCTTCCCAATAATTTATGAATCCCGCTGGAAGAGAAAAGGAATTTTTGGCTGAAATCGACATGGTAAATGGATCCTCAGGGACGGCGCAAGAAACTTCTTGATAAAATAACAAAAAGAAACACTCTGTTTAACAGCAAAGACAATGTGTTATAGCCTATAACTTATAGAGTTGAAGGTGGATGATTCCCGTTTGGACCTGATTGCGGATGATGTGTTACCAATTACATGCACATAATAACAAGTACGCCTTCATACTAAAACTTAGTTGGCAACTAAAAGAAAATGGAGACTTTTATACTCCACAGTAAATGGATTCATTTGCCAGGAATAATTAAAAAACCCTTCTAATATTCATTGGGATAATTATCATAAAATTAATTCATTGTTATGTATTCAATGCCTAGTGAGTTAGGAAGGAAGAATTCCTACAAATTGTAAACAAGTATTGAGAGTGTTCAATCCTGACAATTTGTAACAACTTCATTTATAACTGCATATTTAAAATTTTCATAAAGTTTGATACTTCATATTTCTCTAACGCTGAACGCAGTCAAATTCAAATGGAATACCAAAATGATATAATAATAATAATATTTACTATTATCACATCTTTAAATATAATAAAAATAATAATGTCGATGCGGATTCTGAAATCAAAGCTTGCACATTATGTTCTGCATTATAAACATGATGATCATCACATCACGAAATAGCAAAAAATAGTAGCTTCGAGATGCATTAATGCAGACATTGGAACATTTGAACAGACATTGGTATGTATGTATGCGTGCAAAAGGCACTGTAATAACTTTATTCATTCATTCATCATCGTTTACTGATTTTGTATGTAGGAAGGGGAGTGGGTACATTACGAGACCGTTTGAGGATCATTGGCATTATGCAATGTAGACGAACGAGCTTCCAAGAATTTTGATGAGTCCCTCATGTTTACACATGTAATAAATTATTCAGAAAGAGGAGGAAAGATGAAGAGATGGAAAATAAGTTGCAGTGATGTGATGACAGCGACGAGAACAGCAGAACAGAGACAAGTAGGTATATAGAATTGTGTGTGGGGTTGAAGTAAACAGCATTACCCTTCCACTTTTTCCTTCTGGCTTTCTCTTTACAAATTTCACTAACGGTGCTGGTGGCTGTGGTGATGGCGATGGTGATGATCTTGTTGATGACATGGCTTGCTTATTCTAACTTTGTAAGTCGTTTCCATCCCTGAATAAATTTTATGTACACCATCAGTAGATTATTAGCTTTCTTGTAGCTTATAACATGTGCGCAAATAAATGCTTACCATACCGTATTACATCCCATGCCCAAGTCTCTGGATCATTCGGTTTTGCAATGAGAAAAGGGTAAATTGGGTTTGTCTCTATATAAATCCACTGAAACAACCTTACTTGAATCCAAACTGGATGATGATGATGGTGATGTATTATCAACATGATCCACTTTCCTAATCAGTTTTATGTACATATAAAATCAGTGTAAAATGTACATAAATACACCAAATCATCCAAATCTTAAGTCAATCTTGTGACATTCGCTATCAAGAAATGGGTCTAGGTTGGGTATTTGGATTAGAAAATAAGGCGACCAAGATGTCAGAATTTTCTGATGATTACAATTTGAATCTTTGTTCTTCGCTTCAATTCCCTCCTTCATTTAAGAGTGCGTGCACGTATGTAAATAATGGTATACTTGTTGTAAAACCAGAATATAGAGGTTTTATAAAATATGAAATTGATTTTTGCTAAACATTACAATATACATACTTGTACGTAACCTCATCAATATTTTTACATTATTAAGTATATATAAAACAAAACAAGAGAGATTACTTTCTTAGGATTTTTAAACAAAAACTTTATGCAACTCTCTATGCCAGCTATGTGTTAGTTAATTGAGTTCCATCATACATTTTTGGTCGACAGCTGCCTTATTTTAAATGCCTAAATATTTTTAAAAAAATGCGTCAATGACACTTACTGGCTCGGGCTGGAATATGTACTCAAAATGTGTTAGAGGTTTTTGTGTTCGTACAGTTCACACGAAGCAAATTACGTTCGTTATTACTGCATAACGTACATTGTGAAGAGAAATTACAGTTTCTGTTTCATCTACTAATCGTTATACTCAACATTTTAGTTATCCATGTTCTTTTTTTTGTTTCTATGTATATAGTTATACGTCTCAGCTAAATGTCTAGTAGTGTACAAGCAATTTTAAAATGCGGTTATTCACGCTGGACAATAATATTCATGTTTTGAAGTTGCATATATGTGACATACATACATAATATGTCGCTGTAATCCGAGTTATAAAAACAGTCACTTTAAGAAATTGCAAGATTTCTGGGGAAAAGTTACATTAAAATATTGTATACCATATCATAGTGGCAATTGCAAGTGGCAAAAGTTTGAATATATATAAAACATTCATGATGAATTCGTGAGCAGAGCATTTGGTAGAGTTACATTGAAATTACTACGCTGCTGGCCAGCAAGGAGAGTTGTTTTAGAGAAGAACCCCAACTTTTTATTTAAAGTTTAACTGTATTTTTTGGTATAAGTATACATATGAGTAAAAATTAAGACTGGGGCGTGTTTACAAAACATTCTCGCGAACCAACAAAAGAAGTCCTTATGTTTACTCCCTGTTTATTTGCTGACAAATTACCGTGTCAAATATCCTCTAGTCATACTATACATATATATATATAAAGACATTTTATATCATATCAAGCCTGTATACTTTTTGAATTTATATTTATACACGTTCACAATATTAGCTGGCTGGAGAAGCTTCACAACAGAGAAACTGAAACTGTTCTCTGTCCATGTATATCTTTTTCTCTTCCCTTTCTCTTTCTCTCTCTGCCCCTTTTTGTTTTTATCAAGAATAAAAAGCCTCTTTAACACATTTATTATTCATTAAGGCTGTGTAATGGAAGTAATTAGAGGTACATCAACTTCTCCTTTTATGCTCACCGTACAGTTCCAAGCATAAAGTACTTAAAATAAAAGCAGAATGCCTGTCTGCCTGACTATCTACAAAATACCTAGGTATGCATGTATTGTATATATGTGAATCATTCCTTTGAAAAAGGCTGACTAGTAATTTTAAATGGTCGTCAGCAAGTGTATACACGCAGCAGCATGTAGCATTTTAATACATTGTTCTCTTTTTATTGTGTAGTGCGCTGAAAAGGGTCTTCTTGAGTAAGTTGCTAAAGCTCATCTTTAGCATCAGGACATATATACATATTGTGAGGAGTACCAGCGAAAGGAAAATGGTACCCGTGGATACATATTACATACATTTGGTATGTAATGTGAGAGGCGTGGAAGACGATGAGAGCAAGTACTGGGAATGCACAATGATGATGATGATTATGTGACTGGAAGAAGCAATCACAGGCTCCACATTTAATCAACGAGCTATTTGCTTTTGTTCCATTTCGCTTTCCTTTATCCTTTATTCCATCTTCATCCGCCAACAACACACACAGAGAAAACTGGTAGTACTTCTTGATTCTTTATTCTTCTGTGCCTTCTTGGAAGGAAATGATATTTTCCCTATTGCTGCATCACACAGCTCACAGTTTACTCTTCAGCTCATCCGATGAGACATGATGCAAGCACAAAACTGGTAAAAGGAAGAAAATGTCAGCGAAAATGCAGAGGAAGAGAACATACTACGACAAAAAAAGTAGCTTGCTTCTACTACAATCGTCATAATATTATAGTCAACATAATGATGGGGAAACTAACTTGATGATCATCCCTATAAATGTATGTAACGATTTTCTTTCTAACTGTATCTTTACAAAAGGAAAGACACATTAAATGAACTTTGAGTGTAGTAAAATGACTACTGCTACTACTAACCGGCTCTATAATATCCAACATTTTTTTGTGCGGGAGTCTATTATTGCTTTTATTTGTTAGATATATGAGTAGACTAAAACCAGAGAGAGAGAGAGAGAAAGTGGGAGAAAGAGAGCGAGAAAGTCGGGAAAACCATCCAAATGATATATTTGTGATGAGAAAGGGATATTTATTTTAGTGAGTTTGCTAAGTTATAATACGGGATGGAGCAAAAAAAAGTAACTATAAATACATGTTACTGACAGAGACCAAGCCAATAGCAAAACTATGAACCATCTTATTATACGCCATGATGACTGCTGTTTGCCGAGGCAAGCCAGAGAGAGACGAAAATGTCTCGGGCAATAAGACAGAAAATTTAGAAGGAAATAGGAAGAAAAGCGACGGACGAGTAAAGTTTCTTTCTAATTTTATCTGCTAATCTACGGCGTACATACACTGTTCTGATACTTGCTCTAGACGACTACGATCCCATGAACGTTTATTCCTTTCACTACGCGACAAGAACTACGACTATGGGATAACGGGATGATGCTTTATTTCTGATGATAATAGGCACTTACGGATATATTAAGTAACTCAGTCAGCTAAATGGTCCCTATATCCGTGTAATTGGTTCAGTATACACTACTACTACCGCACATCACCAAAACGAACATAGGAGGAGAAGAACAATAGTGCACTATAGTGCAGAGAAAAAAATGACTTTGCTTTTCTGCAAAGCATTTTCTACATCCCCTTGTAAACCTAAATTTACTTGCATTATAGCGTGTATCGGATATATATCTGCCTTTTGGTTTCTTTATGCGGCGTTGTTTGTCCGTGCGTCTAATTAGAAATTTAGTTTGTCTGTTTCTTGCGACTTCACTTGTGCTAATAATTAATGAATTGAGCAAAAACATATATATATACAGAAATAACACGTAGGAAATTAAGCATTTGCTTCAAAAAAATATGCTAAATGAAGTCGGGCAATTTAAATGGGTATTCAGACTATTATCTTTCAAAATTTCCCTGCAAAAATTGTCGCGCTACTTTTCTTGTAACCTCTTTTACAGGCTTAGCATCATCAACTAAAAGCTGTGTAGATCTTTCGGTGATCCAGCACGTAAACCATTGTTAAAACTCTCTACTGATGACTTTTGGTCGTTTGGTTCCACTACTGCTTCACTTTTGTTCTCCCTTTTTTTCCCTCCTTTGTTTCCTATTATTATTCCCTCTTGATGAAATAAGTGTGGTGTCTCTCTAGACGCTTTGTGTGTATGTGCTAGCTAGCAGTGTGTGCAGACAAAAGCTCTTTTTCTCCCTGATTCCTCATCAGTGAATCTAATTAAGTTCCGACGGATATGTTTTCAGACCAGTCTTGACTCATAAGATTTGTCTTGAGTCGTTGTAGTGATCCTTGTTTAATTTTGATTAGTTCTGACTCCCACTTTCTTTACTTTTCTTGCTTTACTTCATTTGTTGGTCATATTATTATTATTATTATACTTTACTCGCACTTTCTCATAAAAAAATAACTGGTATATTAGAAGGAGAAGACTTAGGTCTCCTTTGTTTTATTTAGGTATTTGATTTTGACAAGTCAAGTGACGATAACCACTTTTGCTTAAATGCTTGCATCCTGATAGTTCAGGCAAAGTACATATATACATTTCCTACATTCCCATATCAATCATGTAATGAAATCAACCGTTACCGCAATCTGCTAGATTCATCTAACATATTTCTTCCTCCTACATCTTCATTTTGAAAATCAAAAGTTGAAATAAAGACGTCTTACTGATAATGATTGCTAGTTTGGAACGCGTTAACAACGTTACAAGCTAATGAGTGATGAATTAGTTAGTTATGCAAGCTGAATGTACAGGCAATATACATGCACAAGGTTTACAACTAATAAATAAATAATGATAAATTATTCATTTTTAATAAATCGCGTTAAGGTATATTTGGGATTTTGGAACACATGGGGCATTAGGAGAAATGGCGTTGAAATCTTCACTAGATTATTTTTTACACAAGTGGCAGGGAATTTCCGGTCATTTCATTCATGTAAAGTTTTTGTTGGTCACAATTCCAAGTTTAACAGTCATTCATAAGACAATTTTGCTCCAACATACATAGCACATAGATATTTCGAGGTTATAAGCGTAAAACTTAATGTCGTCAATGACTGCAAGCATTAACTAACACTAATTAGATTTAAAATAATCAAAAACTGGTGAATCGATCGTTTCACCACAAATTTTTATCAGTTTAAATGATCACCAACAGCCATTTGTGTGAAAGAAATTCTTTTTTTTTTGTACGTTTAGAAAGTTTAATCAATGAAAGTTTATTTTGCTCGTCAAGAGCCGAAGGGAAAAGCCGCACACAAAAAAATGCATCATTTTAGGATCAAGTGAATAAATAGAAAAAACGTGATGACCTTCCTTACATTAAAAACTTTTAAGTCTGTCATCATCATCATCATCATTATTCTAGTCCTAATCATCCAGAAAGGTTTTACATTGAAAATTGTAATTCCGTGTCTGTCTGTGGATTACAAGAATGGAATAATATAAGCGGGTGTAGAACCAGCAACAGCAGCAGTACAACAAATATTGCTACTGGTATAATATATAAATTATATAAATATATATGTATACAGTATACACCATATATACACACTGCTTTCTGACAGTTTGTGTACATTGTGAGAGATTCCCGAGAAAAAAAGAGCAATTTGGCCAACAGTTTGTCAAAATGATTGGTTCTTGGAGAGCTCTCAGTCGTCGTTGAAAACGTGGCAACTCCAACCATTATCATCCAACTTACACACAATTCATTATGTTATTCTCATGCTAATTTAATCAAGAATGAAAGTCTCTCGACAACAATTTCCTCCGTATTTCCAGCCACTCACAAAGTCACTCTCTTGGTAAAAGTGAGTGGAAGTGTTGTTCTCTTCTTGCTTACTTGTGTCTGTCTACGTAATATTTACCAAGCAAAAGCTATACCACTCCTACACTACTTGTTTTCCTCTCTTTCCCTTTTGCGCTTTCCACTCTAGACCCACTCGTTTGACTTGACTTGCCATATCCCACATTGCCTTGTTACCTCTCTCCCTTCACCACCACCGGTTATATACGCAAAAGGTACGCTGTATTAATTCAAAATGCTCCTTATAGTATGCTTATCCGTGGAAATGTAAAGTTGAGTAGAGTCATTCCTTGAACTAATCATGGTGATGATCTCGTCAGGATGATACTTAAACACCGACCACGTATAAATGACATTACCATTATCATTAATATTATTACAATTACTGGGAAGGAAAAATATATTTATTCCGGGTGACAGTGAAATGCTTACTGCTATTTTTAAATGGTACTAGCCACCTACGAATAATCCCACTAGTAAATTGGAATGGAAAGTGTTGAATCCAAACAGCAAACAAAAACTATATCAATAATGTATATAAATGGGTAAATACGTGAACATGAACAAATCTTTTTAATGCGTCAAGTTGGCTAAACCAAGGTGAAAAAGTGTATCCACCAAAATATCTAATTTTCTTGCAATACAACTAATTAGGCGACAGTATAGTTTTTTAGCTGCTTTTTTTCTATATTTACGTACATACATATAGGTACATCTATGTATATGTATATCCAAGAAGAAATATATGTGTAAAAAAAATCGGTGGTTTATCTTAATGGAAACGTATATTATTTGTATGCATGTTTCTATATACTTTATACTTTATCTGATGAACTATGGCACAGGACACAATGGTGGCGATGATTACAGAAAGAAAATACAGGAGTGATGGCCAAGTTTTTTTTTGTTTGGTTTACTTATTTATTCACCGACACACACCCACATGGTGTCACAATTGCGCTTTTTCTCCTCCCGTCGTGCGTGATGACTCTGTCGCGTAGTTTTTTTTGTGCCTTGAACCAAATAATATTACGGTAGAGTGGATATGGAAAAAGTTGTCCTTTCCTTTCATATTGGTTTTCCTTTGTAAAGCATAATTGCAAGTTTTCTTTGAAATACAATGTGTAAATATAATGTGCCATCCACAACACGTAATATCTACCTATGCACCTTTCATTTAACTTTTAAGTGTATTTTATGATGGAATTTAATAAATACACTCATCAAAATTGTACTTAAATTATATTACCTAGTTATTATGAAATAATTTAATATCCTGACTTTGTAACGTTTTACAACTAAACATGATTAACGTTGCAATTTTATTTTTCATCGACTGTGATTTGGAATAACTGAAAAATGGCTAAACAATACACAGTAGTCGCAATGCTACAAGAAAGGACTGTGTAGAGTTTTGAACTAACGAGCTGGAACGTAATAATTTGAAATGTTTCACCTGCCTTTACCCCAAGGCACAGAGTGATAAAAGAGTATATCCCAGAAGGGAAAAGGGTCAATTCGGTAAAAAAATAACCAAAAAGTATTCATTTCGTTAAAAAAAATATGTGAGGAGGAGAGCGAAACGGCTTGACAGACTGCCACAAACTGATGTGTAATTCTCGCAGTACTCCTTAATAAAAATTACACATAACATTTGTAGTTTATGCGTGCATACAGAAGCCAGAATTAATCCTCTAGGATACAGGACGAAGGGAAATTGGATGCTGATGATAATCGTTGTGATGATGATTATCTCATCACATCTCAACAAGATAGAAGATATGGTTTTTCGGAAGCTGTATACTTCTGTTCTGTAGTGGTAACAACCTCAGCAAAAAGGAGCATGTAATAATAATATATTGAATTGGTAACAGTGTAGCGTGTAGTTGTTGATGAAGAGCAAAAAAGGAGAGAGGCGAGAGTAACTGGATTTATAAAAATAAAGCGAGTTGATGAATAGATGGGAAACCGACTGTGTAATTGCCTAATGACATGCACCACAGGGGACCAACCAACCAGCCATATAATAGGAAGCTTTCAAGAGATGGGATGGGAATAATCATAATAAAAAGAACCGACACACCAGAAGCAGAGCAACACTCACATGGAAGCGAGAAGGAGCAAAAATACGAAAGGAGAAAAAGGGAGATTCCCTGAATAAGAATGTTTAAACAGTTATAAGTTTTTAGCAGAAGTTGATGCTACTATTTATTTATAGTTTGTTTTGCTTGCATAATAACTGTTTAATTAAATGATGCGACATTGCTAACTTGAATGTTGTTGAGGTACATTCAGCAAAAGGGTTTTCCATATAGCAGGGAGAATTTTCATGCTAATGTAAAATAACTCTCTGACCCTTGTCAACAGATATTTAATAATATACTTACAAGTACACGCATCTACACACATATGTATGTAACTGTCATTTAAATACGGCCTCAGGTACAAGCAGGTCAAGTTTAAATCAACACCTGTGAGTTTGAATATCTTCAGACAGACAGACAGACAAGTCTGTCTAGTTTAATGTCTTCTTTTTTTAAAAATATTTGTTACTGCATAAATGAAAATGAATAGAAATAAATATGAATATAAAAGGAAGCTCCAAACTGTACATCGACAAACATTTTAAAACACTTTCACTGTCGTTTATTTCATATCACAACCAATTCAGTTTTGTTATAACTTGGTGCAGTTATATGCGTCCTCATGCACAGAACTAAATGAAAAAGAGTTGGAAATTTTATACAAATATCCCTAATCTGAGAAAAATGTCGACCTAAACTTTTGTAAAGCTTTCTGGGAAGGAATATTTGATTTAATTTACACATTTTTATTTTAAAAACCGGAAACTTTGTTGTTGTTAGCTTACTAATTTTTTAGGAACTCATTAGTAACTTGCCAAAAGTCATGGAAAGTGGTTTTTTTCGACTTGAAAAAATTGGTCCGGTCGTCACGTAATAAAAGAAGGTATAGAAATATAAATCCGATTTTTATAAAAACTAAAATGTCGTACAAAACTTGAATTCTTAAATATGAATTTTATATTGCATTGTGCACAAATGTTTGGATAAATTTTATACATATTATTTTTATTCCACTGCAACACAACACATTACCATACTAAATACATCACAAGTCTGTCTAGTCTGCTCTGAAATCACAACAATGATACTTTATTCAAGTTGTAATCGGAATTAAGTGTCATGTCGCAAAGGAACAAATTACTGTCAATAAATTAAACTCGTATTAAACTTATTGTACACTGACAATGCACTTTAATGCATCCATTTGCATTTTACTGAATTATACCCCAGTTTGTACTGTTCCTTTGCTTGGTGGTGTTGCTTCCATTGAAGCTACAATAAAAAAGATTTTCCCCAAAACCATAAAACAGCATGGGTCCAGCATTATTATTTGTCACCAACACAAACAAAAAGGTCAGCAAAAAACGGGCATGGTGTGAAGAGAAAACAGCAACAATACTCAAAAATTACAACGGCAGAATCCCATACCATAATAACAATCATTATTGATATACCACCTGGCTACTTTTTAGCTTAATGTATGAGAGATATCTAAGCATATGCATACATTATATCGTATTTGATGTTCTCATTCATTAAGAACGTTTGTAGCTAAATTATAATAGCAAGCAAGGATATTATACTTACTGGCAGATCCTCTTTTTACTTTTGTAAATGCATTTTTTTAATATTTTGTTTTGCTACACACAACACATCGGCAGCAATGGCAACAATTAACTAACTACTATAAATTCCCCGAAATTATTGTACCTAACTACGGATAAATAAGGATAACAAAATATGCATAGATAGTATAATTTTTAAAAGTTCATTTAATTGAATTCATACAGATAAAAAAGTTTTTCAACTAAAATTCCCGTCATAATAAATTAACAAGTAAGATGAAAAAAGGCTACTCATATTAATGATGGAGCATACAACTACACTGCCATTACGCGGATGTACTCATTCAGATTACAAACAAAGTGGGGTTAATAAATCAAAGGAATTATTGCCTTTTTGCAGAAGATCAAATAAAATATATTAAATGAGATAATAACACTATTAGGTGGATTCAGTAGCCATTTTCTTTTTTTTCTCTTGTGGATTTATAACATGCTGATTGCACACTTCAAGGAGATTTAGAAAGCTTTATCTATACATTTCCCAGTGATTTAATGTGCCACTTGATTTCGTACAAAAAAATTCCCCTTTCGTTACTCCCACAGATAAAAAAAATACTAGCTTGTAGAGATAGAAGTACATTTTGCTGTATCATAACTAACTTATGATTCATATAAGTGAGTCTACTTACCTCGTTAAGTTACCTCTAAAAATTTGTATATAAATGCATTTATTTTGTATATTATGTATTTGTGCCGTAGAAATTCTATAATTTCTCACATGTTTCTTTTTTAATAATCAGAAAAAAATTAATATAAAGCTTTTACATTTCCTTGGAAAGTCACGTCAATACGCATTTTTTTTAAAGTCACAAACCAACAAACACAAGAACAATAAAACAAAATCGTATGTTTACGTAACCATGCATAATATGTTAGCGTGCAAAATGTTTCGAGTTGAGAGCCAACAATGTATTCTATCTCTCATATACGGGATTCCTCCATGGTCTCAAAAATCTAGATTTCATGAAAACATTCTCGTTTTACCATGTATCAATGAAAATAGTTACTTAAGTCTCAATTTTGTATATTAACAAGTTGGAGAAAGCGTTGCCAAGGAGACTAGCCCTTAGCAATTCCTACAGCTATACTTTGTTACCATTAACAGACAAGAATTGACACTTTGCCCACGCTTTTCTCAAGATTAAACTTTTTTCCCTAGACGACATCTTTATTACAATAATGCATCTTTTTTTGTCTTCCCTTGTAAATATATTACACTCCACTAAGCTAAAACTGTATGCATGCATACATGATACAAAATATACACAGATAGACATGGTATATACAAATATACATACGTAAACTGGAAAGCTGCAGAGATAGTATAGTGGTGTTATTATTGTTATTATTAGTATTACACAACTCACCAGTAAGTATAAAGAATGGCTGTCTCTCGTTTCGGGAAAGTACAAGGCAAGCTTCTTGTTCTACAAAAAAATTGTATCAAAGAAAGGGAGAAAAAGAAAAATGTAACGAAATCTGATAACAATATAATTTACGAGCCCTCTTCCTCCACTTTTCAGCCACTCATCATCATCACAATCACAACTACTCAAAAGTACCAGCAAGAGAAAACAAGAAGTAAAAAGGGCGAATAAAAGGAGAAGAGAAAAGCAAGAGCAAGAAAATAAGTACATACTATACATAACTACACATGTTACACAGTCGAGAGGAGAACAAAAACAGGACAGAAAAAAAAGTTCGACAAGGACAGAAATGGAAGAAAAAGAAAGGAAAAAGAAAAAAAGTTTCTTCCTGCATATTTTCATGTCATGTGGAACAAAGTTATTATTCCATTGAGCCCATATTATTCTATAAAAAATAAAATATGATACTAAGGTACTAGAAGAAGTACATGTAACGTTGAAGGTGTCTGTTGCTGTTGTTACTTTGTCTTTATTTGTGTGTATATGCTCGCTCGGTAACACAATTTATCGTACTGATTGGCTGTATTACAACTTGTTATACATATATATAGGTATAAAGGTATATAACATTGTTGCTATATTTATCCTTCTTCAGTACAATTGCTATCTTTGCAGTGAGTATAAAAATTAACTTAATTATAAATTACGATACATGATTCCTGAATTCAACTGAAAGTTGAATAGAGTTAACTCAATACTCAAAATAAAAAGTATTTAAATTATTTGTATAATAATTTAACCAATGAAAGAAAGAACAAAGAGAGGCATTCAAGTGAAAGAATCAAAACATTTTGTTGTTTTTGTTTTTTCCTTTCCTAATTTCTTTTTGTTCAAACGACACAGCAGCAGTACAGGAATGTGCTATCTTTCTCTCTCGCTATGTGGTAAAGAAAGGACAACAGAAGAATAAAAAAAGTGGAACCGGAGAGACGTTTAAATGTATTTATTACTCTTCATCCAAGCAGCAGTAATCCGAAAAGGAGAAAATGTACGCAAGGCAATTTTGTAGTAGTGTGCAAGTACAGTAAGAAGAAGAGGCGAGGAGGAAAAGGAAGAAGTTTTTACTTTGTACTTTTCCAGTAAGTGATTGTTACAGTGAAACAGTCATAATCATAGTTGCACAAGAGCGTCGTTTATATGGCAAAGTTGTTATTTATCTGGTCTACACTCTGCTTTACACAACCACGCATCCTACCGTTTTCGGGAAATCGGAATTCTCCACTACGCCATATATCCTATCATTTTGTTCTCTTGCTTCTGATCTAATCTTATCAAGTTTATTTATATGCTCTAACAATATCATGTGGAATATCACAAAAAAAAGATGAAAGAAAGTCATGCATGCATTTTACGGCGACTGAGGAGGGCTCTACCAACAAGAAAAAAAGCAAAGTAAGAAACGAGTTTTTTTGGGGTGATCATCTGCAAATTTATTGCCACTTCCCATTCTTCCATCGATAAAAACGATCAAGGGGCATCCATTACCATATCAACATCACTTATTATTAGTGAGAAGGAGGAGGAAAACGACGATGCGATGGGGATATAGTTGCACAGACGAATGTATTTGAAGAAAGAGCGAGCAAGAGAGAGAGAGAGAGAAATAATAGGATAAGTAATAGACGAGATAGAGAAAGGAAGAAAAAAGATACTTAGCCAGAGAATAAAATCACGAAGACAAAGAAAAGCAATATAATAAGAAGTACCACACAATAACTTATAATCTGATTTACCATACTTACATGCTATTATAGTAGCAGTCAACTTTGCTATTTGAGCTAATATAGCGTCAGGGCGATCTTTTATATTCAGACTGATTTCATCATGTATATATACTTATATGACTATAACTCCTTGAGCACGTAAATATTTAGACCCAAGTACATGCATGTATAAATATATATATATATATAACATGTACCAAATTTAGTAATATTGAAAAATGTAGTCTCAGAATCTGCCTCCATACACAATACCTACCTATTTACCAACATACATACAAAGTAAGACATTTTCTCTCAAGTGTTCAGTAAATAGCAATTGTCCTCATTATTCATAAGTGGGAATCTCGTTAAGGAATGATGAGATGAAGACTTGAAGCGTAATGAATCACATCACTATTATCATTACTTTCAGACAGAATATTGAAGAGCATAATAGTAATAATTATTATTATAACTATTCCAATCTCTTATCTTGCGATTCTTTGTAGTAATATTTTATTTAGGAACTCAAAACATTCACCATTATGCCATTTGTTATTACTCCTCGTATCATCAACTGGTCGTTGTCTGATTGGAAAAATATTCTGTCCTGAATTTTTATAAATACTTATAATAATGGAATGTTATATTTGAAATATGGCATATAAAATAAACCATGGATGAAATGGGTGTTCCATTCCATTCGCTCCACAATTAGTAAATTGCTTTAAAGCGACTATAAATCGAAAGTATGTTACAAACTATATAGCATGCTACAGGGTAATAATCGATCACATTAAAGGAAAGTGGCTATACTTAACTTTTTTTTTGATTTTCTTCTTCAATCGACCTCAATTTGGTCCTTATCCCTTTTTCCTTGCCTTTAAGAGCTTTCCATTCAATCCAATCTAATAAACCATTATCATCCCACTATATAGCCTTTATACTATCACGCTAACTGCTACTATTTCCCATTCCGTTTAACCATTTCACCAGACAACTTTAGATAAAAAAAAAGAGATCGAAAAACCTTCCCATTCCCATTTTTCCTTCATTTTCTCTGAAGATCTTTTTTTTTCTTTTATGTCGATTTATTTATCCCTTTTAGCTTTATATTCGTATTTTATGAAAATCATTCTAGTTCTAGCTGTATGGTTTACAATATGGTGCACAGCTAATTTAAATTATTTTTAGGGGGCATACATATTTACATTTTACATACATTGAAACTAGACATTAACTTTTCTGGATGAGTTTTTGCGTGATTATTTGATGGAGATGGAGAACCATTCACCAGTTTTTATGCTGTTATGATCATGCTATAAAAAAGAAGATGAATCAATACATGGGTGGGCTACGAGGACACCAAAATAACTTTGCATATACGCGACAACAATTTAATTCAACTAGAGTATCACTTTTAATAATAACATAAAAGTTTAAATTCCTCCAGTCTAAATTTTTTGCTATTTTTCTTTTTGAATTTGACTCCTCGGATAAGTCTTAAACACTTGAATATTTTTTGCGTTTGTATTGAAACTCCAATTATTGTATCATCATCCCAAATTATGAAAGATATTGTATTTGTACTTTTTATTGCAAATATTTTCGCAGTTTGTTGGTCATATGAAGAGTAAAATATCCATCATATTTGTTGATTCGATAAATTCACTTGTGTACATTTTTATTGACATACATACATATACATGACCATTTAGCTCATCATTAGGCAGAATTTAAGAAAAGGCACAAATGGATGAAACGCATTTTATTTAGTTTCCTTTCCACCAATTTGTGCAACAACCCTACTAATGTTTTCCAATTAATTATGCTGAATGTTTTCATTGCTTTTTTCAACTGGAAAGGAAGAAAGGAAAGGTTATTGATTCTGATCCTGGTGTAAACAATGTTACCTAATAAATTGGCTTAATGGATGCACCATATGAAATAAACAGAAGGGGTGTGTGTAAATCATTCCCTTCGATCTCTCAACAAAGCCAGAGGAGAATGAAAAAAAAAAATTGAAAACACTTTTGGGTTACTTACTGCTGTGCTGCTGGTTCGTTTCAGCTCTTGATAGAATGAACGAGCTAGCCTGGATGGCAGCCAATACAACAATCAACAATATAATAATAATGATGATGATGATGACCCGATTAATATTACACAGTGGCTTCATCCAGTTGCATAGGGAATTATTATTATCATCAACAACAACATTATTTACAACAACCAGTCGTCGTCAAAGTGATGGTGACGATGCGATATTTACTGAGAACATTGAAATTAAATTGATTTGCATCCCAGTGTCATTCGTTCTTCGTCCTTTTTTTGCCCAAAATAAAAGGGAGCAAGGAAGCAGCAAAGAACAACAGGCATGAAAATGGAAATCCAATTCTGTTCCATTCATTCACATTTATTGTAGGCAGTTGAGTCGAAAATGAAAATGTGGACCCTTAAGCCATTTGCCGTCATAATATTATGCATCTGTCTCTGTATACATATCTTATTATAAGACGACGTTATAATATAAATACAGGGTAGCCACAAAAAAAGGATACTTGCGCGTGGTTCATCTCTGTGTGTGTGTATACTTGAATTGAATTCATTTAACGACAACAGACGGACGGGAGTCACTCATTCACTTAAACAACTTATTGGTCTTGCTCGGCATGTTTTTTTTCCGCCAGCCAAGCCCCAACACTTATATAGTGCCATTTAGACACTAATCCCTTTACAAAACACCATAATATACACACACACAGACGGTTGTAATAAAAGCGAGATTTTCTGTTGAATAATGAGTATTATTATTGTCCTCTCGTTGCTCGGAATATCACCATGCATGAGTTGGAAAAAAATGTAAAAGAATAAAATTGGCTGTCAGAAAATAAAATAAAAATCTTTCTCCTTAAAAAGCAGAGTGGACGTGGTACAGAAAATAGCAGACACAGCCAAACAGCCTTTGAAAATGACTTGACTGGAACAGGTTACAATCTCATCTTGATCATGGAGTGAAAAGCAGGAAATTACACGAACATGAAAGAGTATAATATATATATATATATGCGGTGATGACGATTTTTACTACTGATGAGAGTTTTGATGGCAATTATTATTATATCTAGTATGCATGAAGGAGATTGTAGTTTGTTGCTGGTGATGATTGCAGTATAAATGAGTTGTTGATCTAAGCAATGACTGCAAACAAACCAAACTTTATTTCATCATCACGCCGGTTTTACTTGTGAATGATCAAAGTTTGACTAAAAATAGTAAAACCAATAGTAATGAATTTTATTGTATGCATATATGTATATCCAATTAGGTTTTCATCTTCTCTTCCAAAAATAAACATCCCACATCATCAGCACAACCCAACTTTCCATGTTTTTCTGTATTTCTTCAAATGCTTAATAATAAATATTTGCTTTGGATGATTCTATTCCTAGTTCCTACTAATACTGACGAGCCAGTAAGTACCCAATAAGTAGTTTTCAGTGTTAAACTGCATTTGAATATTAGCCAGTTATCATGATTATTGCCTACCCATCTATTTATTACTTAACTTTGCTTGACAGGTTAAATCAATGTGTACGTGATAATGTTCATGACATGTGGAATTTTATATTTTTTTAAAAAGCTTATTAGTTCGTGCTCAAGTGAGTTTGTTCTTGTTCCTTTGTTTGCATAATTTCTTAATATTATTTCCATGGATTGTGTGCACTTGCTTTAACAGCACCACCAAAACATTAAAAACAGGTTTTAAGTTTGTCATTGTTATTCATTCCATTTTTATGTTTGAACAAGTGCAAGTGTGTTGAATGATCAAGATATTATTGCAACCTATTACACAAAATATGAAATAAATTGTACAATACGGCTTCTTTACTTTCTCAAAGAAGGTAAAGAATTTTTATGTAATTTTATACGAGGATATATTAAGAAAGTATATCTTCCTAGACAGCATTCATAAATACTTGATTATAATATGCTTCCTAACTAACTGTGTGAAAGATTCTTTCTTTTAAATTGAAACATCCGGTGTCATATCAAGCAGCAATCCCACTTCATCTTTTGTACGAATATAACACAAATGATGTGTTTAATGAGTATTGTTATTGTTGAAACGATAAAAGATACTCTACATTTTCTATTTGTATTTACCCTTCTCAAAGTTTTACTTTACACCCGTGTGTGACGTGTGCATACGCACTACAACAGTATTAAATTGTTACTAATGACATTGTAACAAGGCGCTTGTCTAGATTTGGCCAAGAACGACCACGTTTGTTATGACTAGGTCACAATGCACTTGAGTGATGGCACGTGCACCACTATACCCAAATGAATGATGATAGTGTGAAATGAATCAACGTTCCAGTAAATCACTTGAATGGAGTATAATGGAATTGGTGCCCCTTTTTACGCCCAATTTTATTCCCCATAACTACGTCATCATCATAAATATAGTATACCTATTACCATTTCGTTTTCTGACTGATGGATCATTAGTTGTGGTAGTTTGTCGTGCGATGAAGGTGAGCAATGGGACTGAGTGAATGATATGGGTAGTAAACAAAACAGGAAAAGAATATATTGTCAACAAAACAACGCACTGCAGTGTGGCGGTTGCGTAATAATAACAGCAGTACTTTGGCTACATGTACATAAATATATGTAATAGATGGAAACGATATGCGCAAGGCATTAAATTTGTAAATTGATACAACTGGTCTCACAACAACCACACAGACACACACGCATACTACTTCAGTAATAAAGGGTGTTACCATGACAGTGTAACCAAAATAAATGAAATAATAAAATAAATTGAATCTTTTTTTTCAGTGGATTTTGATGGCGAGAAGATTCTATTGTTACGATTCTGTTTTTGAAAAGTAAAAATTTAAACTTGTGTGGTTTCTGTGTGTAGCTGTTCAACGTATTATTATTATCTCTCACGCATGCACTGATACAAAATGGAAATTTCATCCTACATCCCATCGATTCTGCTTTCATGGAAAGGTCAACGTTGCTAAATGACTCTGGGAATGCTCATTTTATTCGATTTAATAATATTATACGGTAGTAAAAAGGCATGTAAATCTCGAGGAGAAGAATAAGTGGTTTCCCATTAAGTAAAATTGGATCGCCGACTTTATTTCCTTTTTCCTTCTCCGGGAAAGGAAATTGCCGTTTAGATAGATATTTTTCATGATTTGAAAACATTGAATATGAACAAAAAAAAAATCTGTTGTGAATTTCGTCTTAGGCGAAGAGGGTTTAAAACGATCTTTTCTTCATGACGATCATGATGATCCCTCCCAAGAGATTATACACAACATAAAACATTTGACTTTATCACTTGTTCACTTCAATCCCTTTCCAGTAAAGGAAACCTGCTTTTCCGCAGAACAAATATAAAAGGTACATTCAACATGGCATTGTGGCAGCTTAGTATAAAAAAAGAATGACAAAAAATAGGTTCGTCTTCTCATGAAAAATGCATTGGCCATTTTTCCAAGCACCTCTTCACCCCTCTAAACGACCTGACTGACTGCCTTGTTGTGTGGATATGTGTATACCTATATCTCATGTTAGATATATGAAGTTGGAGAATGAGTAGGACCAATAACACATTCCATTGGTTTCCTGTTGCGTTGAAGAATGAATGAAAGGAATGAGATTCAAATCACTCGATCTTTCACTATAATGTACTCTACAAACCAAACACATACATACCAAAAAAACCCAGAAAACTTGGAGAAAAAGGAAAGATAGACGAGAGCAAAGCGAAGAGAAAGAAAGTAAAGCAAGTAGAATTTGTAGTACAGGCGAAAAAGCAGATGTTTAAATCGGATTGATGTCTCCTGTCAACGTTATTATACTTGAGCACCATGTGGAAAAAAGAGCACTGACTGGGGTTTTATCTTTTTTGAAAAATGACTTGAAACCCTCAAAGTGGAGACTTCACACGGACTGATGGGCTTTTAGACACACCTTTTTGAAGTTGATTTGATGGATTCAAAAAGCAAGTTGGGAATATGTACTTTTGCTCAACGCAAAACCACAACAATAAATAAAAAGAAGAGCCGAAAGAGTTGAAAATGTTTTATACATAGACGCAAAAAGATAATACCATGAGCCATTTTCAATTACTTTCTCATTTATTTTTACAGTCCAATATATATGATAAGGGATTGCCAAGACAATAGGTTGTTTTGAAACAAATTTTTAATGTCTTGGGTTGTCATATTAACGCATGATATTTTTTTATTTTTTGTAATTTTTGTCCTGAAATTCGCTGGTAAAATTATTTAAATTAAATCATTAATTAATGCTCAAAATTGGATCAATATATTTGCCTTAATATATAGTTTGCCGAAATGTCGGCGATAAGTGTAAGTATACAGTGTATACTATACACACAGTAGCTTTAAAGAATTGTAGTATCTAATAATCAATGTTTTTATTCTGTGCGCAATCCAGCATAAATAGCACTCAGACAATTTGCTTCATGACTAGTATGTGGGAAGGGATAGTAAAATGTGGGGAAGAGAATTGATGCACCCTCCTTGTTTGTACTTCGTGAGACAAAAATTTCTAACTTAATTTTAGACTTGTCGACAAGTTAACTTGTCGCTCAGTTTGCGTTTGTTCTACAGTCCGCACCCTACCACTACTCACCACACATAAATACTTATATGTATGACTAATATCATTACATAAAATTACATCATTGTCTCTCCCATCTTGTTTCACGTTGCCCAACAAATTTTTCCATGAGTAAGATATCTTGTTCTATATGTTTGAGGTACGACATTGCTGCTGCCGTCTCACCGACTCGACGCAACCTTACTAAAACTTGTAAAAAGAAGTGATGACGAAGAGAAAACGAAAAAAATGAAATGGTTAATTAACTTTCTGACAGACAGAATTTCCCAATAACGATTTACTTTCTTTTCCTAACCGAATCTGAATTTAAAAATAATTTCAAATTTGAAGAAATCAAACAAGGTCGCATATCCCGAACATTTTGCTACCAACATGCTAAAATCATACTTGACCAGATTTCTCTCGTGGGTATGTTACTCACTCTCTTCTACTTTGTTTTTTATAAAAAATGATAGCTATTAGAATAATATATTATAGCACCATCAATCTACCTAACGAAAAAAATACAAAAAACAGCTTGAAATGTAATCCATAGTGAATCCAAAGTTTTCTCAATGGAACTTAAACATGGTTCATACAATCTACATAGATATACGATTTCCGACACTTTTTGTACAGCTGGAAGCAGTATTAGGCTAGACTTGCTTAAAAAAAGGTATTGTATTATAAACCCTGTAACTTTCATTATTGAATGGATAATAATGGAATGAATCAAACGTGGATAAAGTAATTTACTTCTCCCTCATTTTCATTAGTTATATAAACAAATAATATATTAAATCATCGTCGTATTCTATAAAATACCCTTATCCCCGTTAAATAATTATCATTGTCAAAAATTAAATACGTGATAACAATAACAATAATAACGACAAATTTAAAAGGCATTGGAACCAAAATTAATTATCACGCTCTAAGGCTGACTGTGTTTCATATGATAACTGCTTTGCCTGTTTGGGTGATCTTTCCTTGCTCAGTTCTTCATACATCCTATATAACTTTTCATTTTTATACTTTGTTTATTTAGGTTTCCTAAGAATGATCATCTGAATGTGTTGGGATGATGATGTCACCGCACAATACCTCTCGTCACATATAACAAGGATGACATGAATAACAAAACACAAACAGTGAAAAGTATTTTCAAGATAAAAAGAATTTTCACGTCCCCTTTGCTAAGTCAACAAAAAGAGAAGAAACCCTTTTACAAATGTAAACGGTAAAAAATAACAGGAGTGAACAAATAAAACAGAGAGAGACAGATAGAAGTAAAACTGACCAGTAACCACTCAAAATTGTACAACTTTTCTCCATAATTCCATTTTACACTTGAATCGCCTCATATTTTCTTATTCAATTGTCGTCAATTTACTCTTACCAAAATATAAACTTCCTAGAAAATGAACATGTACGTGTTTGACAAGACGAACGAAGCTTGTTCGCTTTTTCACTTGGTTTCACGAGTGGTCCACTGGACATTTCCTCCTACTTATTCTGCGTTCCAGTACAACAAAGTGGTAAAAAGAAAAGGAGTACATTAGCTTGAAAAATAGAGAGAAAAATCTCTTGTGTATTGTAAATTGTAAAGACACGAAAGTTCTCCCAATAATAATAATAATAATACTTTTGCTTGTCTTCCAGAATTTTTTTAAACAGCAAGCGTGTCAAAAAAAATAAAATAAAAATGGGCTCAGATCAGTTTTTTGAATCATACACAGCATAATTTTGAAGTTACGACGTAGCAACGTATTATTAAAATTGATTTTTCAGATTTTGGCCAAAAATATCTTTTGTGATCGTTCATTCTTTTTATTATTATCCCAAAATACAAGATATAACCAATGGATTCTTAATATATTTCAGACTGCATTTAAATTGCATCACGCATCATGCATTCATTCCTTTCATCCTTTCCTGTGAGAATGATTCTGAGTATAAACTCCTTACGTGGGTTGGTTGGTACAATTATATTGAGCTTGCAATGCATGCATCCTTCATTCATGGCTACATGTTCAAGCCCAATATACTTTTTTTAAACAAATATATAGTATTTTTGGATTGTCGACAAGACTGTAGAAAAAAGGTATAAAATATCTTACATTTTCCGCATCATGGTTTAGAAAAAGCCTTCAAACGGTAAACTTTGACAATTATTAACATTTCCAAGTAAATGTCAAGCTTTTGTTAGGCATTTATCGAAAGTAAAGTGCTGCGTTACACATTTCACAGAGTTATATATATAAAAGGCATGTAAAATTCATATAAGCCAATATACGCTCATACAAAATGTAATTTATACGATCAAATCTACGAAGATAGAAAGGGAAGACTTTTAGTTTAGCTTGAAGGAATGATGATTATTGGAATGAATGGAATGGAATGAATGTACATAAAATACTCATGGAGAAAGAAGTATAAAGTATGCATGTACCTGCATACATACATTTATAAATATATACGTGGTGAGGTATGCCAGTCTGCCTTTGAGCTGCTTGGTGACTGTAGCTTTTGGGTTTGTCCGTAATTGGAAGGTTGAAATCAAATTAGTTAATTGCTCATCGGGCATCCCGATGGTCCTTCTAATCTGCGCGTGATAATACTAAGATGATGTTTGCTCTTCTGATCAACGGGGAAAAGCCGGAGGCTTCCTCCTTCTCTGTCGACTCCCTTCTTTATCTTTCTCTTTATATCTCTCTTTCCCTGTCTACTATAATGCTTTTACTTCAGTCAGCGGTGATGTGATGATCGAGAAAGAGAAGGATGACGACCGTGATGATGATGATGATGTTGATGATGCTGATTCCCTTTTTCCTACATACTGAGCGACCATTCTCCTTCCAAAAATAATAGACGAAGTCTCAGTTAAAATCGTCAAATAGACAAAACCTAAGATCATATCGTGCTTACCAAATGGTATTGTCTCCACAAAGTTAATTGAGACTTCGTCTACTTCTATTTTTTTTAGATAAAGCTTACTGTGGCATCATCATCATAAGATGCTACTGCTATTATTGCTGATCTAAGCAATTTATTATTATAGAATGGTTCAGTGCCGTCATATATCCGCCGTAGTCCTTTGTAATGTTCTATAGAGAACAACGCAAGCAGAAATAAATGAAGTTTATACTGGCAAACAACAGCACGTCGCATCGCCATCTTATTCTCATCCCGCTGTATTTTCGTCGTCATCAACTACCCATATCCGATTTGCTCGAGCTTGAAAAATATTGGCTTTGTGCCTTTTGTGTCTTTATAAAATTATGTGACGGGCTGCAGTGAAACAATGACAACGCAACGACAGTTACATGCAGTTACGAAGAAAATGATAATATGATTTGTACATTTTACTGTCATTTACTTTTAGATGTTTTTTTAAATGTATTGAGTGTGCTTTACATGGTATATACGGAACACATGCAAATTATTACAGACGGTACAGTACAAGCTACAGACATACAGAGAGACCGAATAGATTGGATTAATGCAATTATTTACCAGCCCGCAAATAACGATGAAGTAACGTTAAAGGGATGAATGTAATAATGTGAATGGCAGCAGGATATTGTTCAAAAGCATATATTATTCAAAAGTAGGAGCGTTAAAAATGGGAAAGGAGCATCATTACCTGCGAGCTCTGGAAGTCTTGGGTATAGCATGCCATTTCTTGCAAGCCACTCTAGTTGAAGCTGATGAGCGTTGGCCACGCTGAGTCCAACAAAACCTGGTGTAGTGGGTCCAGCGCCACTTCCTGCCGACATCATGGTGTTCCCTTTACCAGCTTCGCCTGCTTCAACAGCCGCAAATGAGGGTAAGTGAAATGCAGACGCACTACCAAAATGATTCAAACCACTGGAACTCATATAGGAATGAAGTGAGCCAAACAACGATGTCGGTCCTTGCATAGATGCTGCGGATGTTGCTGCCGCGGACGGGGACCCATTAGGAACGCCACGTGTGGGATTTCCACCTGCAATAGAGATAGCTTTAGTTATGCATGTTACCTGTAAATATTCTAGATAAAAGTGAGATTACAAGGTGATCATAACGTACCTAAACCACTTCCTCCTCCTCCACAACTTTCCATTAGCAATCCAAAGGAACCGTTTAAAGCACCACGAGAAGAACTGTAGCCATGGTGATGTTGATGAGGAGGAGGATGATGACCATGACCGGTCAAGCTACCATGACTACCGCTATGATTATCATTGTTGTTATTATTGTGTCCACTTCCACTGCCATGGGAATGAACCGGACTATTCGATTGAACTGATGTTGGCTCAGAGCCTGGCGAAATTGGGGGACTCAAAGAGCCCCCATCTTGCTGGCTAGTATTGGACTGGGGAGAGTTAGATGGCGACCAACCAGATGACCACTGCTTTCCTTCAGTAGGAGACTCTCTTGCAAGGAGTACGTCAATACGGAATGATTTTTTCTCCGACATGGCTGAATTTATATTACTTTCGTAAAATAAAACAGGTTAATTTATTATTAGTCGAATTAAAAGTTTTTTCTTCCTAAAATCACACTAAAAACTATTTAAACATTAGTGCACATTGCACCACACTCGTAATAAAAAATAAATGATTTTATAATTACTTTTTATTTAATTAAATAACTATCAAGTTTTCAATACGTCGTTATTTACACAATTTCGTAATAAAATTTCAATGCAAAATGATTCAATGTTGTTGTCCATGAAAAGATTGCATCATAATTTTAAACACTTAATCCAAAATGCTAGGCACACAAACCGCACATTGGTTTTATAAATTTGAATAACTTTATGTATTGATGTGGGTTTTTTTTTACAAATGACGAAAAACGGTAGGATGATATAAATTCATTGTACCGTGATGAAAGCATGCAGACAGTTTGTTAGCACAGAAGTCGTACAAGCAAGCTGTGTGAATCTACTGGGTTGTCGTCGGAGAATGAAAAACCTTGCCAGGAACATGGGGCCTTTTGCTACATTTCAGATAGGAACCACAACAGCATGACATTCTAGGAGGGTTGAGTAACGACGTGCATGACATTATGTAATACGGGAAGTGTTGAAGAGCTCTGCTACTGACTGTTGTACACGGAGAAATGCAAGATCCAAAGGAACGATGAATATCAGCATGATAATCTACTTCATCAGCTACAGCATCCGAATTCTATATACATAATTACATACCTATATCTGTTTTATCTCTTTTACAATAAGTTAAATACATATTATTATATTACGCTACCAGTTTATATACAACATAATATAAAGCTATACCGATGATACGGAAACTTTCCTTTTTTTGTCAAATCCCCGCACGCCATGCCAACAATGTGAAAAGTCAAATAGTAAATGTTACACGTTACAGCAGCAGCAGTACCAGACGAGCAACCAAAGCTTGCTTAGTACTGTTTTACATGAGAGAGATCAGAAATTCTCAGATTTGTGTAGAGAAAGAAAGAAATATTTCTGCTGCTGCTGGGGGAAAATGTGAAAACGGTTTACTTGCTTGAAAGAGAGAGAGAAAAGCAAAAGTACAGTAGCATATTATGAGAGTGAAGAGGTTGGTGATATTTTATACATGGCAAGGAGAAGGGAGCACGTTGTGGTGAGTGATAAGGGGTTGGCCTGCTCCACTCTCTAGATCCGCCTTCTGGATGGGCCAGCACCCTTCAGATCTCCATTTGGTTTAAATGATTTGTTCAACCGCATCTCCTATCAGCTGGAAGGTAGACCTCCCCTATTTTCACCGCAGAATAACAGCAGAGGATCTAGTCCTGTCTGACATGGCCAAGACAAAGCCGGGTTGTTGGTCTGATAATATAATGGATTATGGATACCATCTCATCTGTAGTATGCATATGAAAAGAGAGAAAAAAACTTCTGCTGGTGTGTGGACTTTATCTTCATAGAGTAAAGCCCGAACAATGCATATCATCTATAAAATATTATTGTGCGTATTTATGTATGTATAAATGTATATTGCATAAAACGTTAACATTGTAGTTATACATAAATAAATCTATTAAGTATCAAGCTTGTCTGTCGGTCTGTAATATTATTTTGCCAACATATTGTTCAATTTTCTTTTACGTTCGAATTGAAAACAATGGATGAGTTCCAGAAAAGCTTTCAATCGCTTGGTTGAACCCTACAAAGGAAAAAGATCATAACATCCGAATTAGATATAACGCCATGTAATTCAGACTTTAACAAACAAAGCCATGTAAGTATTGGAGTAAGACTAAAAAGAATTAAGAGTATTGGTGTAAAATAGTGGATTGTAGAAATTCTTCGACAAATGTCAAGTTTTTATTTCATACCGGACGATCTTCAATTCAAGAGCTACAAATGAACAATATTAAATTTCTAAATTTCAGCTGTGTCTTTACCCTTTGATTGCTGGAATGTATGAATATGTTATGTAAAATTATAAAATTGCAGCCAGGATTTCTTTTTGTAATACCATATGAAGAAAGCTGGTACGTATTTATATAAAAGTGTAGTTAGTTGCACAATGCAATGTTGTCGTGTAATGAGTGCCCACCTTCACTTTTACGTCATACGTTCACCACTCAAATTGTTATAATCACAAAATTAATTACTACGCCACGTTGCTCAAAATTTGATCAATCCATTCAATTAACTTTTATTTGTATTGTTTAATAATTATATTATTTGTTTGTTTCATTACATCGCATTCACACGTAATTAGTCATTCATTGCAAACAGTTTAGTTTTTATCCAGCAAAATAAAAGAGCTCTCAAATGGAGCAATAATATGAGGATGAGGAAGGGCATTAGCAAAGTAAAAGTTTAAAGTGAGGAAAATCGTTTAGCTTTAGATGCTGATTTTATGTATGATTTGTATTTGTACGTGTGAGGAAAGCGTGTCTGATGGAGGAGTAAAAGCTATATCTCATGCAGGAAAGCAGGGTCATCAAGTCACCACAGTACCATCATATTATACATTCGGCCTCATTTCCTTCGTCTAAAAAAGTATCACTGCACTGGTGGGCCGCGGTTCAAGTTGAGCTCGTTATCTCGGTCTTTTACAGGGCTCATTACAATCTTAGACTCATTCGCATTCACACTCGTCTACATACATCACATGGCTTGCTTGATCTTCTGCTTTATTTCCAGACATATACACTTGAAAGTTGTACGCTAGTTTTGTTTCTCCACCGCAAGATTTTTCTTTCGTATGTATATTTACTCATGATCATGGTTATTTCTGCTTGGTTGGTATGAAATGTAGTTTCTCTTTACATGTTTGCATTATCTTGCTTTTTTTTAGCTTACTTGTATATTTCATTAATTTGGTGTAACACGCAATATCCGAATAATCATGTTAAAAATGTTGAAAACTACAAACATACTTGTTTTTACTGGACTTACATTGAATAAAAACCTTCCGTTGCGAAATTTAAAATGCATGCGTACTTAATGATTTACAGATACATCAGGTGTGAGCTTACTGCGTCAGCAAGTTTAGGTCTACGCAAAGTCAGTTATTGTAGATTATATTGTTAATAATCATCATTGGAATAAA
Organism: Paronellides praefectus; assembly: GCA_027744595.1. Classification (NCBI taxonomy): domain Eukaryota; kingdom Metazoa; phylum Arthropoda; class Collembola; order Entomobryomorpha; family Paronellidae; genus Paronellides; species Paronellides praefectus. The sequence goes on from JAITYZ010002479.1 coordinate 33,823, forward strand.
GTAGAAGCAAATTTATTACACAAAAATAATTATTAGTAGAAATAAGTACAAGATGCAATAGTTGTGCAACCCAATACTTACGTACCTACCTATATTAATACAGAATATATTTTAATGCGATTTTTGCTTTGCCGAGAGAAGCCTATTTCGTAGTTCTTTCAGTCATGTCTCATGAGAAAGTTTATACATTTGTTTTAGATGCTGAATGCATTAAAAATTATTAAGAATACAAAAAATGCTTCAGAATTTATGCGTAAACTTATGGTTAGTGAAATAAGTCATTAACGGGTTAACAAATACAGGTATACATATACATAAATATTGTGAGATTGTGAAAGCAGTAATCTTTTTAATGTACAATAATTTTATTTATACTTCTCTAAAAACAAATTCAGATTGAAACTGTCATAATAATGTGTTTAAACTTTTTTGTTCCTCAACCAACAATATAATTGCATTTTCGTTTTATTAAATGCAAACGTTACAAACCTAACCTTCTTAATACAGCTATGTGTTTTTCAGTTTTTTTATTTCTTTTTACTTTTATGGATAAGTCACATCATAATTTCTGTTTTTTCCCTTGCACAGATTCGTATACAGTTACAGGAGTCCTGTAACAGGACTGCGATTTGCTTTACACATAATTAAATGAATATAGACAAAAAATAGTATAAAATGTAAATGTAACATAACGGAACGTATGTACATAATATGTATGTGCAAGTGCAATGCACATTGTGCATATCATATTTTACCCCTACCATTTAGGTTTGCAAAAACAAACATAAATTACAAACAACTAATATAATATTTATGATCTTACAACCTATATCTATTTGGTAATCGGTAAATAATCTTGTTCAAATTCAATCAAGAATTAGAAGAGTTGGGATTAGAGATTACACTTTTACATAATATGTATGTACATATATACTTAGGAAGTAGTGAATTTTCAAACAGGATACAAACGACATCTTACCCTTGCATGTGTAAATACCAAGAGGGAAGGAAAGAGAAATATTTCACACGGGACATAGACAACGGTCGGCCTCTGTTTGCGTGGTTGGATTTTTCAACGATGATGCAGTTGTAGACATCTGCTGAGTTGTTGGAATAAGGTTGGGAGGTGAGCTGAATGCTTTTTCCTTCTTCTTTTCGGTGTATTGCTTAGCATAAAGCTTAAGGTGAACTACGGCCTTCATCCGGTCTACCCACCATAAGGGAAGCGTTTCGTACACTATGAAATATTCACGACAAATAGCTAACGCCTGTCTCTTCAGTTGTTTCGGCGTCAATCTGTCCTTCTTCCGCGAGTCAAGAAATCGATACCAATGACACATTACTGATAGAAATGTATTAACTTTGGACTGTCCACCTTGTATACGAGCAACTAGCTTTTCTAGTCGCCCGCTATCAAAATCTTCAATTTGCAAAAGGTCTTCGTCTTTGATTTTAGTTTTTCCTAGTCTCCGCTCTAATTTCTTTCGTCTCTGGAAGTTCATTTTACGGATGAATAAATTTTCTGCCTTTCTTTGTTCCACTGGCGCTGTAACCACCAATCTAGGAGCCATTGCTAGAGTTCCAAGCAAATCATAATTTTAGGTGAGCTATACTGATCTATCAATAAATGGCTAATTACTTAATTACTTGATATAGAAGATACGAAAGTAAGTAGCTTTGGAAGCTGTGGAAGCTTTCTTCGCCAGTTGTTTCTTACCTTGTTTTTTCAGTTTTAAAATAAAAACAAAACGTATTTCCTAGACCAGCTCTTTCAATGAGGAAAAATGAAGATTTATTTAACGGTAGGCGCCGCTATAGATTCTTTAATAGTACTTGTAATAGTGACGTTTCTTTATTGATTTTAATTGGAATCTTACAAACAGTTAACAAGAAAAGAAATGACACTGCACTGATAAAAACAACGAATAATGATTTGCTTAATGGAAAGGGAGTCTGATACATCAAAAACACTTTTATAGCTAAAAGTTTAGTCACAAGTCAACCGTCACAAAAATTGTTGAAATGATTTGTTTATGTAATAAAACATGAATGAAGAAATATGTACAGTATGCACCAGACATGGGCAGGACACCCACCGGGACACTGGACACCGATCAGCTGAGGGGACACCGGACACCGATCAGCTGAGAGGACACCGGACACCGACCTTTTCGTGGGCCACCAGGACACCGACTTAATTCTGGGACACCGGACACCAACTAACTCTGGGACACCGGGAGACCGGCAACCGACTAAATCTGGGACACCAGGGGATACCGGTGTCCTTTTTACATAGGGACACCAGACACCGGACACCAACCAATTATGAGACACCGGGACACCAGGCCACCGGACACCAGGGAATACCGACTAAAATCTGGGACACCAAGACACCGGACACCGATCAGCTGAGGGGACACCGGGACACCGATCAGCTGAGTGGACACCAGGGACACCGGTGTCCTGATCATGTCTGGTATGCACGTAGCATTTAAGAATGCAAAAAAAAGAGATTAAAAAGCAGTTACAACTACAACAGTTTCAGATTTTCAGCACTCAGCAGAGTACTGAGTGAGTTGACTATTCTGAGCGTATGAGGGTTTAGTCTTTCTCACTGTTGCCTTTTTAGCTATAGATCCGCTCAAGTAAATGCTAAGTGGGACAGAACGTCAAGAAGAGGGTTCCTTACTTCCAAATGGCAAATATTAATGAACGTATATCCAAACTTACCATTTTTAAGAAATTCTTTCATGAAAGAACATAAAAAATATTAAAAACCTAGCCGACATTTATGCAAATCATAAGGTGATCTTCTTTTATGTGATGGTAAGCTTCTATGTCGCCCCTGTTAGGGAACATGTTTGTTGCAGATATACGGGGGATATGTATGTATTTCGTCGTCAACGTCATTATCAATTATCATACATTGGATTCGCAAATCAGCGACGAAATATGAATATATTGTGAATATCTTTAAAACAATTTATGCATTTGCGTAGCAGGATCAGAGGAAGCATAA
>JAITYZ010002480.1:0-11139 GCA_027744595.1 Paronellides praefectus
CGCTCCACCTCCGACCGGCAATGGCGGCGGAGACGACAATGCACTAACTAACAACCCGGACCACCCGGTGGGGGCTGCTCAGCTCAGGAGAGTACGCAGTGCAGTTGAAATGGGTGCCACCGCCTTCTTTTTCAAGGCAGGCGGTTTGTGGATGATCTGGCGTGATTAAATGCGACCAATGTCAGCGCGGGTCGCTGGATGGACTGGCGCAGGTGATCGGCAACACGGGGCAGCTCTAGGTTCACGATGAAACGATGGCCTCGGGCGGGTTTCGGCAGCCATTTTTCGGCCAGTCGAAAAGCCTTTGATCCATTCGTCTCGCAGGGCCAGATTGTCGTGAGGTTCGTATCGGCACTCACGCAGACATTCGAACGGCGGAGATACCCTCCGCCAAGGCGACGCTTTCCAGCCCCTCACGTGTACTGTTGTACCCGCTCAGTTGCTGGTGATACCCGAGCTTGGAAGGCGGTGGCTTAGGCTGACGGCTCTAGATGTTGGTCGGTTCTGCCCCCGAAGCTTCGCCGTCTTCCGCTGGGTTATCAGTAGAGGTGGAGTTTTCAGGCGCTTCCACGACCACTCCCTCTAGGAACTTACTGTATCGTTCCTGCAGGTGCGCGATCGCGTCACTTTCGCTGACCGTGTGTTGCATCTGCTCCTGAAAAAACTGCAGGCGAGCCCGGTTTTCGTCGATGATCTCGCCCCAAGTTTTTACGCCGACGGTGAAGTTAGCGCCACGCGCAATCAGGCGACGCTCCGGATCAACGCCATTCTCCACCGTGTCGCGCCCGATTTCGTCGAGATCGTTAGAGATTACCCAAAAATGCCAGCGGATGCCCTTGACCGCGCCAAACCGCTCGTCGTTACGGACTGCAAGCGCATACTTGCGTATCTGGTTAATCTCTTTCGCGCCGATTTTGACCTTCGGCGCCTTCAATTCGACAACCAGATGCTCGAACTCGTCGGCGCGATGCCGACGGGTGGCGCGCGAAAGCATGAGGTCTATGATACCGCGCTTCTGTCCGATTACCTTAACCGGCTCGTCGATGGAGATGTCGGCGTCAAGCAACTCCTTATGCTTGACCAACACGTTTTTGAGGTCTTTGTCATTGACCCACAAATTGTATTCCTCACCCAGCACCCAGGTATTGTCCGCCAGGATCTTGTGAAGCTGAGTGCGCTCTTTCAGCCGGCCTCGTGTCTCTGGATCAAACACGATGGACTCAAGAGCAGAGATAAATTTTAAGCGATCGGCTACGGTTTTTGCAGCCGTTATAAGCGATGTAAGTGACGTCTCCTGCAGCAGAGACGCAAGCTCCTTTTGCTGACGTACTGGTAGATCCAAGACCTCTTTCAGGATGGTTTGCAGCTCGGCCGGTCCGCTCTCGATGGCGTTGCGGAGCATGCGGAGGTGCAGCGCACGCGCCTTATCAGTCCCTATACCGATCTCGGGCGCAATCTCGTGCACATGAACGGCCACGATGTCGAAGACCTGCCTCTCCGCCTTTTCGACGTCAGATTGCGGCTCACCGCGGTACGGGTAAACGTCGGCGGCCTTCCATTCCTCGACGACGTTCCGGCCTCGCTCGGACGCCCGATCTTTGAAATAAGTCTTGATGGTCTCGCGGGCCTTTTCAATCGAACCCGCTAGCGGCGGGTCCATTTCAGCTAGACCAAGCCGATCGTCGTTATGAAGATGCTCGACATATTGCGATTTGAGGTACGCTGAAAACGAGAAGCCGGGCACATGGAACTTCGTCTCAAATTGGTCGAGCGGGAAGCCGTCAGCCGAGCAAAGGTATAGCGTTCGCTTGGTATCAGCACGCCACTCGATCACGTGCAATTCCGCGGGAACGGCTGGCTCACCAGGTGCAGCGATCGGGGGCAATGCCACCTTGCTTTGGCTCGCAATCGCTCGTTCTGGGTCGAGCTTTTCGCCAGCGATGCGGATAGTCACGTTCCGGTAGTTGATCATGTAGAGCGCGAAAATTTCTGCGAGCTCTTGGTGTCCTTCTGCCGTTTCGAACGCCCGGAAATCTTTGCGGACATTGTCAATCTGAACGATTACCCCGGTGTGGCGATCGGGTGCCGGCACGTCCTCGCTGATTGTCACGTTCGTAAGCTTGGCATCAGCCATTGCGATCTCGAACGCTCGATTGCCTTCCGGGGTGGAGAAACAGACCTTCCATCGGACATGACCGCCCAGCGCGAAGGCCTTGTACCGCCCGCGACCTTCCTGGCCATGTATCATGCGGCCGTCGCGCTTGGTTCGCCGAGTGGCACGTTTCCAAGAGCCGCCCAAGCTGCCGAACAGCTTGCGCGCATCTTCACGCGTGAACCCGTCGCCATTGTCGTACACGACAATGCTCGAGAGCCCCCCAACAAGGTTATCGTGCACCAGCTCCACGTCTATTGAAGTCGCGTCGGCGTCGAGCCCGTTCCAAATTAATTCGGCGAGAGCTGCAATAGGCTTAGCGCGCGTTTGAGCGGCGACAAAGTCGCCTTGCACCGCCACTGAAAACTGCTCGACCGCCATGCCTTCTCCCCCGCTGACGACATACCCTAACGGCGTCCCGTTAACGCGGTGTAGGTTCCCTGGCCTCGTTCAACAACCAAAGTGTTATAGCTAATCCGATAGATGATGCGCACCTCTCGGTGGACGCGGCGGAGATGCCCTCCGTCGATACGCTAAACAAGGCCTCGCGGATGGGGACCATCCATTCAAAATGTACCCGCGCGATACCCGCTCGATAGTTCGAGATTGGACCTACGGGATCGATACGGATCATGGACCGCTGAACCACGCACCCTTCGCTCAACGCCGTAACTTACTATGCAGCCAGAAAATTGAGACGGGCGTTCTGAAAAAAACGACAATGGTTCGTCATGTTTCGGACAGTCATAGGGTCGTACCCGTTCCGTGGGTCATTCAGGTCGAGGTGGGCGATGGAACGGGTTAAGATGGAAAAGGCGCTGGAGCATCTGAAGGCAGCCTTGGCGATTATCGACGCAGAGGGGAACGCCCTCGCGGCTGCGAAGCTCTGCCAAGTGATCGAGCTGGTTCAGGTGAGCAGTGCGGCAGCGTCAGAACCGTCGTAGGCCGTTGCGAGTATCGCCTCGACCCGCTCCAGACCCGATCGCGTCAAAAGGAGGTCGATCGTCGGATCGCCGTCCCGTTCGATTATTCCGCGCTCTTGCAGTAAGGTGATCCACCGACCGGCGGTCGCGTTGGTCATGCCCGCATAGGTGGCGATTTCGCCGATGCCGATGCTGCGGCCCTCCGCCTCGGCCAGGTAGACGCCGATCAGGAAAGCGCCAACCGAATCCGTACTAAGGTCTGCTCCGAACAGCCTGACGCGAGCTTCGTGAACCTGACGAATGCGGAGGGCAGCCGCCCACAATTCTGCCGGCGGCAACGGGCGGCCACTATCACGCCAAAACAGTGTACTGATGAGGCGGGCAGGGTCGGAAAAGCGCGTCACGAGGAGATTCGCGGCGATCGATGTACCATTCGGCCGCACGTATCGCTTCTGTAGTCGCACGGGCGCAGCACTATCTTCGAGTATCGATAGCATATCGATGCTACGCTTCAAATCGCGTGGATCAGTGATGTCTCGGAAGGAAAGACCGATCACATCGCGCTCGCGCCGTTGCAGAAGATCGCAGAAGGCTTGATCCGCCTGCAGGATAACGCCTTCGATTGAAGACACGCAATGTGCAGCCGGCATTCACAACTCGTCTAAGGCGTTCGACGCTAACATACATCCGGGTCCAGAGGCCGCAAGTTGCATTCTGTATAACGGCAACCGTAGTGCGATAGGACCTTTGACCTACCCTGCCGTCGACAGAAGCGTCCGGTTCGCATTCCACCTGAAAAAAATCTTATGTTCGGCTGAGTCCTCAAAAATGCGAGCGATATTCCGAGCGGAGGAACCCTCCGCCGCATGACTGCCAGCGGTGCAAAAACGCGAAGTTTTTGAGCGGGCGTTTATCAGATTACCCGCTCAGTACCCGCTATTTCGAACGGTGCCTCGACGATTTGCTGGTGTGGCGTGCAACAGGCGCTGCTGGCTTAGGGCCACCCGCCGGCACCACGTTCGCAGAAGGTAATGATTTCGCCGCTGCAGCAGGAGAATCGATGTTAATCTTCGCTACGTCAGCAACGGCGGTAAAATAGGCCATGGGCACCTCGAATATCACGGCACTCGTATCATCGGCTCGGATTTGGATGGCGACAACACCATCAATGTTGTGCGAGCGAATGTCAGCCGGCGTTAGCGCAATTTTAAATGACTCCGACAGTGTGCACGACGGACGAGAGTAGCGTGAAGAAGAGCATCTACCAACGTCCCGACCGGTGCTAATGAAGTTGGCTACGTCACCACCTTTGAATACGGCGTTACTATAGCGTCTCCATTCGCCACTATAGACGAAAAAGCCACTCAACTCTATCGGACTAGCCACCCCTCCCTTACTAATGGTTGCAACCATTATCTGGCCATCACCGGCCTTCACCTCTGGAGAGGTAAACTCCTTTCTCGCCGCAAAATCATCCGAATACACGTCAACTACCACGCCGTTTGCCGCGGCGACCGTACTTTTAACCGCCTGCCCTTGAGCTACGTTGGGCAACGCGATCATTCCAATCAATCCAGCAATCAAAAGACGCATGTGTTTTCCCCCTCTTTAAACTCAACATCCCCAATCAAAAGCGTCGCCGCCCTCCTCGGCCCAATCCGTGGTCAGATCGTCCCGCTCCGGCGGCAGGCAAAGCTTGCCACCGCCGAAGCGCGCCCGAATGATGGCGGCCGAGCGGCCTCGGTCTTGGAACAAGGCCTCGTACCGTTCGCCGGCATCGAGCCACCGCGCGATTATCGCGGCCCGCTGCGACGTGATGTAGCCCAGCTGGATCCCACGGGCGCTGACGACGGCGATCGCATTCTCGTCGGCCTGATGCTTGGGCTCCCGCACTAGGTGAACCGGCTCGCCGTACGTACACATGGCCATCTCGAACCGCCGGTTGCTCTTGTCGACGTTGGGGAAGTCGAGCCCGACGACTGCAAGACTCAGCTCGCGCGGCGACGTTAGCTTGCGAATAGGCGCTTGGAACATAGACGGAACAAATAGCGTGCATTCGACGATTATCGCAATGCGTCGACCCGCCTACAGTCATGTCCGGCGCCCGATGAATATGACACGCGCCACGATATTGACCTCGTTCGCCGGCTCCTCATCGGGTGGTACCGACGGATTGTCCGACAGGATCACCACGCGATCGCCTTTGACACGAAGCCGCTTGATCGCCCCGAGATCGCCGACCGTGAACGCCCAGAGCGCATCCTGTTCCAGAATTTGACGCTGCGATCGATCAAGCAGGACGATGTCGCCATCGTGGATCGTCGGCGCCATCGAATCGCCGCGCCCGCTCGCCCAGGTGAGCAGCGCCGGCGGTGACGATGTGATCGCCTGCACCCATGACCGCGGAAACCTCAGCAATTCCGATTCGACGGGGCCATCGGCAAACGTCGCGCCCATGCCGTAAGCCAGGTCAATCTGCTGGATACCGACGAGGTCGAGCTGCTCCGCGGCCAACTCCTCCGCCTTCGCAGTGCCATTCAGTAGCCCCGAAATCTGTACGAGCTGCTCGGGTGTGGCTCGCTCCAGCAGTCTGCGGACTAGTATCTCATGACTTGTAGCAGGCAACGGCTCAGCTAGTCGGGCTTGCGAAGCTGACCGGTAAAGCGCCGCCTCATCGCTGCCAATGAACGAGAGTAGCTTGCGCAAAGTGTCTGAACGAGGGGCTCCACCTGCCGCCTTCTTCAGGTCAGTAAAAAAGCCACGATTGAGGCCGGCACCCGTCGCCCAATCGCCTTCCAAAAGCTCGTCGGGCTTCATCGCCATCAGCGCGTCGTAGAGCACACGACCTTTTAGATAATCGGGCTTCGGCACGTCGGATATTTCCCACAAGCGTGATTTTCCGCAAAGCCCGAAGTTTCCGACTGGACTTGTCGGAAACGTCCGACTAAATCCGACTGATGAGCGACACGGGCATCCTCGCAGAAACAGAACGCTTCCTTGCCGAGCATCGCGTGCGGCCAACAACGTTTGGCCGCCGTGCAGTGGGCGACGCGAACCTGATCGATGACCTTCGCGCCGGACGAGAACTTCGTCGCGCTACCGAGGCCAAGGTCCGCGCTTTCATGGCGTCCTACGTCCGTGGATCCGACGATGATGGATCTGATGACGCTTTGGAGGTCGCTCGATGAGCCATGTTTCAACCCTCTTCCGAATCGGCCGCTGGCAGACCGGCCGATACACGCAGCACATCCGTGCCGCGGGTTACGCGCGTCTGCCTTACTCCCAAGATGCAACCTTCGGCGCCGATCGTCTGCGACTTTCGGCGCCGCATTTTGGCGGGGTGGCGGCGTGACGAAGCTGCGCCCACCGCTCCATATCGGCCAGGCGCTTGATCGCATCGCCGGCTTCCTACCCAACAGTTGGCAGGACATGGCCGAGATATGCGCGGTCGAGAGTCCGAACACCGTTCGGGCCTGGGGTGATCCAGACAAGCCGGATCGACAGCTTTCTCTCGAGCGCGCGATCGCGCTCGACATTGCCTATCAGCGTGCCGGCGGCGATGGCCGACCGCTCTTCGAAACCTATGCCTTGCAGGTCGAGGTCGCCCGCGAGCAGGCGTTTGCCAGCGAGATCGAACTCGCCCGCCGCACCTGTGCCGTCATCCGCGAAAGCGGCCAGGCGCACGAAGCAATGGTCAACGCGACCTTGCCCTCGGCCACGGCTGCTGATCGCGACAAGGCGATCCGGGAGCTGGAGGACGTGATCCGCGAGGTCACCTCGTCGATTGCGCTGCTTCGCGCCCCGCGCGCGCCCGACACCAGCTGATCGACGGACCTACCGCGCTTTCATCAATCGACCGCGTTCCGAAAGCATCCGCTTCCGGCGACGCCACCGGCTTGCCCGGAAGGATCGCACCCATGTTCCATTCGCCGATCACGCACTGCCAAGAGGCCCCCGCCCCTGTTGAGCAGCTACTGCCGCCGTTGACCGCGGCCGATTACCTCCGCCTGCGCCGCGAAGCTGCCAAGCTGTCCATCCCAGCCGTCGCGGCAGTGTTGGTCAGCACCAGCGCCGATCGCGGCCAGGCCGCAGCCTTCCTCCGCCTGATCGAGACGCCGGGCGCCCGCGTCAGTCGCCATGACACGCTGCTGCGCCTGCAGGCCATCTTCCCATTCGATCCTGCGGTGTACGGTCAGCTGATTGACGAGCCTGCCGATCGCCACCCGCAGATCTGCCGTGGCTGCGGCTGCAGCCATTGGGATCCGTGCGACGATGACGGCAACGGCCCGTGCGCCTGGTCATCGGCGTCGTCGTGTTCGCGCTGCGTGCCGGAAAGCGATGCGGCATGAACCGCATATTTGACGCGCCTGACATCCATCCGATGGAGTGCAGCTGCTCCGCGTGCGAGCCGTACGCCCCCGGCGTTCGGCAGCACCTCCCCGAGCAGATCAAGGCAAGGCTGGCGATCGCTGCGGCGATCGTCGGCACCGCGATCGCCTTCCTGATTGATCCGGTTGGCGCGGCCGAGGCACTGCGTTCGACGGTGATACCATGATCGTTTCCACGCTCGTTGTGGTTGTGATCGTCGCGATCATCATCATCCTCGCGCTCGGCTGCTTCTGCTTTGCCGTGGCTTGGTACCGCGCCGAAGCGGAGAACCTGATCCTCCGCCGCCAGCGTGCGAACCGCGCCATCAGCGCGACGCCTGCAGGGGAGCTTCGCCGATGAACGCGCCGTCGATCGTGAAGCTTGACCAGAAGCTGAGCCGCGCTGCTGAAATTGGGAAAGGCGTCCGCCTCGAACCCGGCGATCTGGACCTACTCAGCAGCCTCGGTCTCTTCACCATCACGGGTGAAGCAAAAGCACAGTACATCAGGGAACAGTCTACATGTCGCGACGCACGGCGCCGATCTATCGGCGGGGGAAATACTGGCTCGGATGGGACGAGCGGGCGGACGGGACCCGTCGCAGTCCCTTCCTCACCATCTTCTGGTACGATCCCGACGCGCGACGCGAGCGCAGCGCGAGCACGGGTGCGGCCGAAGAGGGAGCAGCAATTGTAGCGCTTGATCGGCGCTACTTGTCGGATGCAGACGAGGCTCCAGCGTTCTGCGGCGCATGCGGTCAGCCGCTCGCCCAGGCGCAGGCCTATCTGCTCACAGACGCGATCGCCGACTACAAGTTGGAGTGGGGAAGCACCCGCGCATCCGCGGATACCATCGAATCGCGCCTCAACCACGTGATCGACTTCCTCGATGCGGAGGAAGCGCGGGGAGCTGACAGCAGGTTCGGGATCGCGACAAGCTGCGCGGCCGCCTGCACGACGGTGTTCGCCAACGCGCTGCGCGCCTGGTCACGACTGCAGCCGGTGGTTTGGAAGAACAAGAAGGGAGAAGTGACGGTCAGCCGCCCGCGCTCGCCCTCGGCTACCGAGGCGTCGATCGCACAGGTTATCGCGGTGCTGAACCATGCGGCGAACGCTGAGCCGCCGCGGTCGGACAAACGTCCGATCTATCGGCCGCTGCCGGCCGCGCAGGTCCAGCGCAAACGCCGGACTCGCGTTGGTGTCGAAGAATTGGCGAAGATGGTCGCTTACGCGGCCGAGCCGGGCAAGCAACGCGGATCACTCCATGCGTTCCTGATAGGCTCGCTTTGCACAATTGCGCGACCAGGCGCCGTGGTCGACATCAACGTCGCTCCCGATCGGGAGCAATGGTGGCCTGGCGCACCGACGATCGACCTCAACCCACAGGGTCGAACCCAAAACAAGAAGCACCGCGCGATGGTGCCGGTGCTACCCCTGCTCGCCACATGGCTGCAGGCCGAGCTCGACGACTATCTCGCACTGAAGCCAGAAGCTCGAATCGGACGCGGCTGGCTGGTCAACTACCACGGCCGGCCGGTTCAGGACGTTGACCGGGCGTGGGACACCATGCTGGGAAAGCTGGAACTGCCGATGGGGCGCGAATGGCGCAGCTACGTTCTGCGGCATAGCATAGCGACCTTGTGCCGCAATCGCGGTGCCGAGCGCTGGGACCTCGAAGGCTTCATGGGCCACCGCGCCGGCAGCCAGACCGAGGTCTACGCAATCGGCGAGTTTCCGAGCGTTCAACGCGCGCTGCAGTCCATCCTAGACGATATCGAGACGCTGGCTCCGGGCTCCCTGCACCGGAAACGCACCGGAGCCATATCTCCCGCCGCGCTGCGAGGGGAGGTGAAAATGTCAGGATAATCGCCAAAAAGTCGATGGTGCCGCTTACAGGACTCGAACCTGTGACCCCCGCATTACGAATGCGATGCTCTACCAGCTGAGCTAAAGCGGCCCGGGGTGGACCGGCCCGCTGAGGGGCCGTTCGGGGGTGCGCCTAACAGGTCGGATCGCGGCTGACAAGCGGCCTTTGTGTCGGAACATGCCAATTGTTCGCCTCGCGGCTTTACGCTCCGTTTACCACGGACGGTGCAGAAGCAGCCTAGGACCAGGACCGTCATGTCCTGATGCGAGAAGGGTTTGGGCATGGATACGGCGCGCGGCTTCGATGACGGGCGAGTCGGGGATGGCGAGGGCCTGCGCGCCGATGGCGGCGGCCATGACGTGCTCGACGCGGCGCTGGCGAGCCCGCCGGATGATGGCGGCGATATCGACGGGGGCGGCGACATCGACGGTGGCGGCGTGGACGATGCCGCCTTCTCGCTCGGCGGCGACGAGCGGCGCATGCACGTGCGCGCCTATAACCACTGGGTGTCGCTGCTGAAGGGCCGCCCCTGCCCCGGCATCGACGACCTCGATCCCGCCAATATCGCCGACTTCGGCCCGCACAGCGTATTGATCGATTTCACCCGCGGCATCGACGATCCGACCATCGCCTATCTGGGGCGCACGCTGCGCGAGGAATGCGGGCTGGACGCGCATGTCGTGCGCGTCGCGGACGTGCCGGGCCGGTCGCTGCTGTCGCGCCTGACCGACCATTATCTGCAGATCATCGCGAATCGGGCGCCGATCGGGTTCGAGGCGGAGTTCGTCGGCATCCGCGGGCGCACGACCCTGTATCGCGGCATTTTGATGCCCTTCACGTCCGACGACAGTACGATCGACTTCATCTACGGCGTCATCAACTGGAAGACACCAACTGGAAGGAACTGGCCGACGCCGACACGCAGGCGACGCTCGCCGCCGAGCTGGACGCCGCGGTGCGCAGCGCTCCGCGCGCGCTCGCCGCGACGCCGGTGTGGGCGGACGGGCCGAGCGGCGGGTTCGAGACCGCAGAGGAACCGATCGCCGAGTCCGCGACCGACGCATCGCTGCGCGACCGGCTGGCGATGGCGCGCGAAAGCGCGGCGGCGGTGCGCGCCGCCGATGCACGCGGGCGCGCCGCGCTGTATCGCGCGCTGGGCCGCGCCCATGACTTCGCGCTGGCGTGCGAGCGGGATGCCGAGGGCTATGCCGCGCTCCTGTCGCAGGCCGGACTGACGGTACAGCCGCGCGCGCCGCTGACCGCGATCGTCAAGCTCGTGTTCGGATCGGATTACGACAAGACGCGCCTTGCCGAATATGCCGCGGTGCTGGCCTACGCCCACCGCACCGAGGTGCCCGCAGGCGGCCTCACCAATGTGCTGGAAACCGCGCAGGGCGGCATCAAGGCGGTGGTCGCTGCCGAACGCGCCACGCGTCGCCCCGACGAGCGCGTCGACCTGTTCGATCGCGCCGCCGCCGAACTGCGCGCGCTACCCGTGCTGGGCCGCGTCGCCTTGCCCGCGGTGGCGGACGAATTCGTCGTGCTGCTGGCGCGCGCCCGCGAGGATGGCCTGGTCGACGTCATCAAATGCGTCGACGACAAGGCACTGCTGGAAAGCGTGCTGCGCAAGGCCGCGGCCTGAACGCGAGGCACCTTTCGGCGACGACCGGAAGGCGCCCGACCAACGCAACACTTTATTGCGCTAACACGTAATTTTCGCACTGCAGCAAAGCTTGAAGCCCGGAAGAGACGGGCGTAGGCGGCTGCCATGGCCGACCAGAACCAGAGCATGGCCGCCGCGAAGCGGTGACGGAGGGGGCGGTAAGGGTGG